>JASDQU010010789.1:88536-107091 GCA_032191745.1 Picea mariana | reverse complement strand
CTAGTACGATCCCTTACTCCTCTCCGGTCGTCATGGTACTAAAGAAAGAAGGTTCTTGGCAAATGTGTTCTGACTTCCTTTCTCTCAATAAACTCACCATCAAAGACAAATTCCCCATTCCTGTCATTGATGACCTCCTGGATGAACTGAGTGGTGCCCAATTCTTCACCAAACTTGATCTTCGCTCAGGCTATCACCAGATCCATATGAAAGAGTCCGACATTCCTAATATGGCCTTTCGCACTCATGCGGGCCACTACAAGATTTTGGTCATGCCCTTTGGGTTGTGTAACGCCCCCTCCACCTTTTAGAGCCTCATGAACCATGTCTTCCGCCCTTTTATTCGTCATTTTGTCTTAGTTTTCTTTGATGATATCCTCATATATAGAAAGACATGGAAATACCATCTGACTCATGTGGATCAAGTTCTCAGCCTACTCTATCAACACCAGCTTTTCCTGAAACAGTCCAAATGTGTTTTTGGTGCATCCGAAGTATAATACTTGGGTCATCTCGTGGGCAAGGATGGCGTTAGGGTGGACCCAAAAAAGATTGAAGCTATGCAAGATTGGCTGCACCCTAAGACTCTCAAAAGATTGCGTGGATTTTTGGGCCTCAAAGGGTATTATCGCAAGTTCATCAAGAACTATGGAAAGATTGCAGCACCTCTCACGACTCTCCTTAAAAAGAACTCTTTTACTTGGACCCCAGTAGCTGCTCAATCTTTTCAAACTTTGAAGACGGCCATGTGCACCACTCCAGTTCTGGCTCTTCCCAACTTCACAAAGACATTTGTGTTGGAATGCGATGCCTCGGGGAAAGGCATTGGCATTGTCCTTATGCAAGAGGGTCGACCTTTGTCCTTTACTAGCAGACAACTTTCTGAAAAGAATCTGGGAAAACCTATTTATGAAAAAGAAATGTTGGCAATTCTGGATGCAGTTGAATTATGGCGTCCTTATCTCTTGGGGCAATGATTCCAAATTAAGACAGACCATCAAAGCCTCAAATACTTTCTGGAACAACGCATTTCCTCCCAGGAGCAACAAAAATGGGTCACTAAGCTCTTTGGATATGATTATGAGATAATTTACAAAAAGGGAAAAGAAAATGTAGTGGCAGATGCACTGTCCCGGAAATANTGTACCTGATTGGCTGCAAGCTGTGCACCAGGAATGGTTGCAAGACCCCAAAAGTTCACATCTGATTCAACAACTGCAGAACAAGGTGCAGGCTCCCCCAGGGTACTCCTGGCTTCAGGATGAGTTTTGATACAAAGGTCGCTTGTATTTAAGTAAACAATCGAAGCTCAAATCCATGGTACTCTTTGAGCTTCATGCTACACCCACATCGGGGCACTCAGGGTTCACCAAAACATATGACAGAGTTAAACATTCTTTTTTCTGGGATGGTATGAAACAGGACATCTGTAAGTTTGTGGCTAAATGTGAGGTATGTCAACGCAATAAAGGAGAAACAGTCAAATCTCCAGGCACCCTCCAACCGCTTCCGATTCCCCCTAATATTTGGAAGGATATCTCTATGGACTTTATTATAGGGTTACCCAAATCGGGGAATAAATCAGTGATAATGGTGGTGGTGGATCGTCTTTCCAAGTATGCTCATTTTTGTGCTCTTCACCACCCATTTACTGCATCCACGGTGGCCCAAATTTTCATGGATCAGGTCTTCAAGATTCATGGCATGCCAAACTCTATTGTTTCTGATCAGGACCCAACTTTCACAAGAACTTTTGGCAAGAACTATTTAAGCTACAAGGCACACAATTGCATCTCATCTCAGCTTATCATCCCCAGAAAGATGGTCAAACGGAAGTCGTCAACAAGTGTTTGGAAACCTATCTGAGGTGCTTTGCCTCTGAAAAACAACACCAGTCGGCTCAATGGTTACCCCTATCCGAATGGTGGTACAACACTACATACCATACAACCACTTGCATGACTCCTTTTGAAGCAGTGTATGGACAGAAGCCGCCGTGAGTTCTCTCATACTTACCGGGTACCTCGAAGGTCCAGGCGGTCGACCAAACACTTACAGTCCAAGAGGATATCCTTTGTACCCTTAAAGAGAACTTGGTCATGGCCCAGAATAGAATGAAGAAGAAAGCAGATCAAGGTCGCTCGGAACATCACTTTGTAGAAGGGGATCAGGTGTTTCTGCGTCTGCAACCATATAAGCAAACTTCCCTCAAGGCAGAGCAGTGTCAGAAGATAGCACCCAAATTTTATGGCCCTTACACAGTTCTAAAGCGTGTGGTACAAGTCGCATATCAGTTAGCTCTGCCCAGTAAGTCGAAGCTACATCCGATTTTTCATGTTTCATGCTTGAAGAAGGTGATTGGAACGAGGTGCCACATTCAAACCAACCTTCCAGAGTTAGTTGAAGAAGGATCCATTTGGCTACAACCACAAGCAGTTTTGGACCAGCGGGAGCGTTGCCTACGTCAGAGAACCATCAAGGAAGCACTAGTAAAGTGGAAAGATATGACTCCAGCAGATGCCACTTGAGAACCAGCTACCATTCTGCAGCAGTTTCCACATCTCAAGCCTTGAGGACAAGGTTGTTTTTAGGGGGGCGGATGTTAAGGTCCTAACCCGCACATAGGTATATCAATGTATTCAGATGTAATAAAGGTCAATATTAATAAGACCTTTCAATAAAATAGAATAAGGCGGATGTAAGAAGACCTAATAGAAGCTTCCGCTTCTAGAAGGATCTTCCTCTAGATGATTCTCTTAAGAGACATATTTAGTATAAATAAGGGTTGAGGGTATGAAGAACCCTAGTGGGGAGATTATTGTAATAGAGCGCTGCTCGACTGGAGGTTTCCCCCTCGAAGAGGCCTGTGAACATTGCTATCTAATTCAAAGTGCTATTTCTGTTGCTATTTCTGTTGCTATTTCATATATCATTTATGTGTATTGTGAAGATTATGCTGGATATTTTACTGATATTCTGTTATTTCCAGCATTTCAATTATGTTCTGCATATTTTATATATTTGGTATCTTGCACTCCTTCCCGCAGTGTTCATGATCATTCCATTTCCCTTGTACCTGGAAGCCTTCCTCCCAATATCCCTCGGTATCGCCACCCCTTTTCAAAAAAAAATGAAATTGAGAAAATGGTCTAGGAACTCCATAATGTAGGCATTATCTACCCTAGTACGAGCCCCTACTCTTCTTCCATAGTCATGGTCCTGAAGAAAGAAGGTTCTTGGAGAATGTTTTATGACTTCCGTACCCTCAACAAATTGGCCATTAAAGGCAAATTTCCCATTCCTGTCATTGATGACCTCCTGTATGAATTGAGTGGCACCCAATTCTTTACTAAACTTGTTCTTCGCTCATGATATCACCAGATATGTATGAAAGAGGTAGACATTCCCAATACAACCTTTCAAACTCATGAGGGCCACTATGAGTTTTTTATCATGCCCCTTGGCTTGTGTAATTCCCCCTCCACCTTACAAAGCCTCATGAATCATGTCTTCTGTCCCTTTCTCCGTCATTTTGTCTTAGTTTTATTTGACGATATCCTCATCTATAGAAAAACCTAGACATACCATCTTACTCATGTGGATCAAGTTCTCCATATACTCTCTCAGCACCAACTTTTCCTAAAATAGTCTAAATGTGCTTTTGGTGCCTCAGAAGTAGAATACTTGGGTCATCTAGTTGGGAAGGATGGCATCAGGGTGGATCCGAAAAAGATTTAAGCTATGCAAGATTGGCCGCACCCAAAGACTCTCAAAATCTTGTGTGGATTTCTGGGCTTAATAGGGTATTATTGCAAGTTTGTTAAGAATTATGGAAAGATCGCAACACCTCTCACTGATCTCCTCAAAAAGAACTCTTTCACTTGGACTCCATCCACTTCTCAAGATTTTCAAACCTTGAAGATGGCCATGTGCACCACTTCGGTTCTGGCCCTTCCTGATTTCACAAAGACCTTTGTGTTGGAATGTGATGCCTCAAGGAAATGAATCAATATTGTTCTTATGCAAGAGGGTCAACCTTTGGCCTTCACCAGCAAGCAACTATCTGAAAGGAATCTGGGAAAACTCATCTATGAAAAAGAAATGTTGGCTATTCTACATGTTGTTGATCTACAATGCCCTTATCTCTTGGGGAAACGTTTCCAATTTAAGACAGACCATCAAAGCCTCAAGTACCTTCTAGAACAATGCATTTCCTCCCTGGAGTAACAAAAATGGGTGACTAATCTCTTTGGATATGATTATGAGATCATTTACAAGAAAGGAAAAGGCAATGTGGTGGCAGATGAACTGTCCCAAAAATATGAAGAAGAAGGATCCCTTTTTTCTCTTTCCTTCATTCTACCAGATTGTCTCCAAGGTGTTCACCAAGAATGGCTACAAGATCCCAAAAGTTTGGATCTAATGCAGCAATTGCAGATCAATGTTCCAGTTCCCGCAAGGTACTCTTGTCTCCAAGATGAGCTTCGATACAAAGGTTGTTTGTATTTAAGTAAACAATCAAAGCTTAAATCCACAGTACTTTCTGAGCTTCATGCTACACCCATAGCGAGGCACTCTGGGTTCACCAAAACCTATGACAGGGTCAAACATTCTTTTTTCTGGGATGGTATGAAACAAGACATCCATAATTTTGTCGCTAAATGTGATGTGTGTCAATGGAACAAGGGAGAAACAATCAAATCTTTGGGCACACTATAACCGCTTCCGATTCCACCTTCTAGTTGGAAGGATATCTCTATGGACTCTATTACAATCTTACCCAAATCGGTAAATAAATCAGTCATAATGGTGGTTTTGGATTGTCTTTCTAAGTATGCTCATTTACACGATCTTCAACACCCATTTACTACATCCACGGTGGCTCAAATTTTCATGGACCAGGTCTTCAAGCTTCATGGCATGCCTCACTTTATTGTTTCTGATCGTGACCCAACGTTCACAAGCAGTTTTTGGTAAGAACTATTCAAGCTACAGGGCACCCAATTGAATCTCAAAACAACTTATAATCCCCAGACTGATGGTCAAACGAAAGTTGTCAACAAGTGTTTGGAAACATATTTGAGGTGTTTTTCCTCTGAAAAGAAAAATCAGTAGGCTCAATGGTTACCCCTAGCTGAATGGTGGTACAACACTTACTACCATACAACTACATGCATGATTCCTTTCGAAGCGGTATATGGACAGAAGCCACCTTCAATTCTCTCATACTTACTGGGTACCTTGAAGGTCCAGGGTGTTGACCAAACACTTACAGTTTGAGAGGATATTCTCTATACCCTCAAAGAGAATTTGGTCATGGCACAAAATCGCATGAAGCAACAAGCAAATCAAGGTTGCTCTAAATGTCAATTTGCAGAAGGGGATCAAGTGTTTCTGTGACTGAAACCATACAAGCATACTTCCATCAAGGTCGAGCATTGTCAGAAGCTAGTGCCCAAATTTTATGTTCCTTATACAGTTCTCAAGCATGTGGGATAAGTTGCCTATCAGTTAGCTCTGCCTAGTCATTTGAAGCTACATCATGTTTTTCATGTTTCATGCTTAAAGAAGGTGATTGGAACTAGGTGCCAAATTCAAACCAACCTTCTCGAGTTAGTTGAAGAAGGATCCATTTATCTACAACAAGAAGCATTTTTGGACCAGTGTGAGCATCGCCTGCGTCAAAGAACCATCAAGGAAGTTCTAGTCCAGTGGAAAGATACAACTCGAGGAGATGCCACTTGGGAACCAGCTACCATTCTGCAGCGGTTTCCACATCTCAAGTCTTGAGGATAAGGTTTTTTTTAAGGGGGTGTACATGTTAGGGTCCTAACTCGCACATAGGTAGAGAAATATATTTGGATGTAATAAAGGTCAATATTAATAAGGCCTTTCAATAAAATAGAATAAGGTGTATGTAAGAAGATCTAATAGAAGCTTCTTCTTCTAGAAGGATCTTCCTCTAGATGCTTCTCTTGATAGACGTATTTAGTATAAATAAGGGTTGAGGGTATGAAAACCCTAGATTGGATATTATTGTAATAGAGCGCTTCTCGACTGGAGGTTTCCCCCTTGAAGAGGCCCATGAACATTGCTTTCTGAATCAAAGTGTTATTTATGTTGTTCTTCCTATATCATTTATGTATTCTTGTGGAGATTATGTTGGTTATATTACTATTGTTATGCCATTTCTAGCATTTTATTTCTATTCTGCATACTTTTTATATCTTGTATATTACATTTTATGGCCCAAAATTTATAGAGCCCACATCTTTGCAAAGATTTTCGGGCCCTCATATCTCTTTCCATTATAGCATCAATCTCCTCGTGCTCCATTTCTCTCCATTTGATAACCATCCTCCAAAGGAAACATCAAATTTGGAGTCAACTTTCAATAAAACCTTTTGTGTGGAATTGTATGTGGGATACCCTTATGATAGTCGTGTATAGGGATTGATGTACGTGGGAAGTATTTTTTTCGCATATACATTAGGTCGTGTACATGACCCGATAAACCATAGCCCGTGTGCACCCTATTTTCCAAGTTATGGTCTCTTAAACATGAAATTTGAACACTAAAACTAATGATTAAACCATGGAAATTGAAGATAATGGGATAGGAGCTTACTTGGTCCAGACAGATTCTGATTCGATTGATCATAGATCCCTAAATCATCGTTGGAATATCAGGGGTAAAATGTCCTCAAAAGCACTATGTGGAAGAAAAACTCAAATGATATGGTAAAAAAATCTTTATTTTACTATTAGTATATAATGTTTTCCAAATTTATATATTTTTACCCTATATTTCCTATTTTTGACCATGTGGACTAATAGTGCAGTGAAAGGCCTAGTTTGAAGTGGTTTTGTCTAGGGTTTTTATGGATTTGGAGCATCTTGTTGCTTGTTCGTGCCTCTGGTGGGTATGTTCCATCATTGGCATATAGGATAGGTTCTCACCTCAGTTTTGATTCTTGCATATTACTATGATCATGATTCACATACCGTATGTATGAAGCCATTTATTAGTTACACAAAACCTTCTCGTTGCTACTAGAAGTGTAGTTGCTAAGTGGTAGAGACTTACTAAACATGGGTACCCTAGTTAGAACCTTTTTGTCATTTGGTTCCCATGCATAAGTTACTCCATAGGTCAGAGAGGTCCTTATAGTTCCAATATGAATTTGCATTTGAACACAATTTTCTTACTCAATATTATTATGACAACTACCTATGGGACTCCCGTCGAATCTTGGTTAATATTTTTTTTGACAACCAAAAATATAAAAAGATTATCGAGTGAACTTGTCTCTTTCACACTCATTAAATGGATTTGAAAGGATGTCTATTTTGGTATCATTTTAACCATTTTTTGGACCAAGTAGACTACTTTTACTAGAAATGAATACTCTAGTCACCATTGGCTAGAAGAGATCTCCTCAGTATTATTTTATATTTTTTCAGACCCACGGGACTAACATTTACAAAAAAGGACACTTGTTTAGTTAAGTTATAATTGCATCACATTATCCTTATTGCACTGTTAAACCTAATGTCGGCTCTCTCTTTATCGTCATAAGGCTATTTCCCAAGCAATTATCAACACTTTCCATGCAATTTCTTTCATATATCCTTTGCATCTTAACACCCTTTGCCCATAGAGGAAACATCCCCCTGAATGTCCATGTACCGCATGTGGTCCCTTGCATTGATAATAGGTATGTTGCATTGCTTGGAACTTGTTTCTTATTCACAAAAAGCATTTCCTCTAATGCATCATAAAATTTATTTTAATATGAAAAATGAAAAAAAGACGGATGGGAAAGAAATATTATCTCCTATTGGCAGCGGTCGTGTCTCCTTTGAAAAGATCACAAACTATTGAGTCCATTTCATCCAAAGTTTAGGTTTATCATGTACTTAGGAAGTTTTAATCATTACTTACAGTTTACTCTTTCGACTTATTATTCTTCTGGTCCCTATGGAGAGTTTGTCGATGTCTCCTGCGTCCCAAACTTTTGTCAGTAGTAAGTGTTTAATATATGATTCTCGAGTTATCCATTTGTATCATGGTATTTTTCAAAGGAAGTATAAGCTTTTGTCAGCCATTCCTCATAACTCTTCAATTTTCACGTCGGTCATCCCCTTACAAGTGAATCTCAAAATGAGATGAATATGTTTCCCTACATTGCACTCTAGGCTTACCTTTATCATTTGTGGGTAACCTTGAATCCAACATATGACATCTCCTCATTGGTCATTGAATTGAGGTTTTCCCTTGTGTTTGACGATAATAAATCTATTCACACAATGGGATTCATGCAGTGTCTTAGATTTCATTATCCCTATTGGTGGTTTGCTTTCCTTTGTCAACAATTTTCATCGTTAGATGTTATTCAGAGGGTCTCTTTCATGTACTACTTGCATCTGGTGCATGTGAGAGATGCACTTGGATGTTAGTTTGTAAATATCCTTATTCATATAAGCTCCTCCTAGTAATCAGTATATTGTTTTGCACATCACATTGAATGATGATAGATTCCTTAATTCTCTCCTTTCAGTGGGTCTCCTTCCATCGACTTCAACTCATCTATTCTAGAATCAAGATATAGATTATTATGAGTACCTAGAGGCTTCTAGTCATCATGGTTAGGTTCTATTGCCATCGATAGTTGGTAATAAATCAATGTCTCATGATTGATGTATTATTCAAGTGTTCAAATTCAACACCCTTATCAGCACTTGTTGAATGTAATTGGTGCCTTGAAACCTACTTTCAATATCAGTGGGTTGTCTCACATTTTTTAACGATATACCTTAATGACTAGTAATCAAATGAAGTCTAATTGTTTTATACTTCAACACCTTTATTGACATAATGTAGACTTTCACCTTCAAAGGATAGAGTATAATACCTCCAGTTTACTATAGCAACACCCCATATCTACTATTGTCTTTCATTGGACAAGTACCTATATGAATTTAATGATCATGGAAGATCACAATGTACTCCATTGTATACATATATCTTTGGTTGATTTTGAGACTGGAATCAACTATGTCTTGTTCTTGACTATGATATCCTATGGCATCAGTCCACTTTTTTATTTCCTATTCATAGCCAAGAACAACTATTTGATATATATCCAGATGGATATGCAATTTATTTTAGATTGGAATCAATGTGTACAAAGTCAATATGAATTTTAGTATTCTCTTGAGTAACTAGTACTTCTATTTGAGTCTTCATTTATACACTTCAGGGAATTATAATGTATTTCGGCCATCGTAGATACTCCTCTGAAATCACACATTAGAGAGAATATGTTATATCAATTTTTTCCACACTCCATGCATCTTGCTTTGATGGCCTTCCATTTCCCTCTAAAGACTTAAATTCCCATTTTTACTCACTCTAGAGCCAAAAATACATATTTTTGTCCATATATGTGAGCCACACTTAGAAAACTTGCATATACATAGGTTTCTCCATTGCATCCCACGTACATCGGGTTTTGTTCTCAAAAAATAAAAAATATGTCAATTTTTCATCTCATGTCACGAGATCCGTAATCCTTTACCTTCCATATATTGAAAACACTCTGAATTGACGCTTGATTTACATTTGAAGGCTATAAATTGAACCATATACAAGACTTGGAGATACCATTCATCACTGAGAGAAAAGACACTCTCGAGAAATTTCACCTCATATTAAGTTTAGATCCCTTTGTCCTTGAAAGTATGAACTTCTTGTGTTCAAGCCCCAAGCTCTTCCTCTCTTGATTTGGAGAACCTCATTGGCTCCTACTACTTGTGAGCTTGCTTTTGTGGAGGATTGAAGTGGTGAAGACCTAGCTAGAGGGAATTATTTTCTCGGTTTCGATATGTGTTGTTACAAAATTTTGTCACCTATGTACTAATGTTGATTACATTAATACAAATACTCTTTTCTCGTCCAATTATATATCACAAATATTTGTATTAATTTCCATGGGAGTATTTGTTATGTATGTTAATGGATTATGCTATTTTATATACTAATGTTATATATCATTTCCACATGCTTGCATATCTTGGTTGTTGAGGACAAGTTGCAGTTATAAAACTTTGGGTCATGTGCTCAATAATGATCTTGTTCGGATGTCCGGATGAGGCAGGATTCTAGCATTCTCTTGTTATCATTTTCATTTATCTAGCATACTTGAGATTAAATTTTATTTATGGGTATCTCTCAATCTATTGTGGTTTATGTCTAACCATGGATATATATTCCTTGTAACAATTATTTATTCACTCTTACACCCTTCCCACTCTTTCATATTTGGTGTCCTAGTCTTCCTAATTCTTTTTCTCTTGGTCTAAGCATGGAAACAAATGTTTGCAAGAGGAGAGCCATTTCTACATGGCTATTGTTAGGACCTCACAATGCACCTTTTTGCCGATACCTTTTGCCACTATTATACCCTTCATCACTTATATTTAGACTCATAATATCACTTCATCTGATCATTCCAAGGTATACAACGTCCTTTCTCATTACTATATGCTTAATCTGTTTTGCATAATATTTTACATCACTTTGTGTACTTAACCATTGATTAGACTGCAGAATAGCATTCAAAGCCTGTTGCTAAAACACAACCCAGGATGCAGATGCTGAAACACGGAGCCGTTACACAGTCTGAAGTCCCCGCTGCTGAAACACAGTTCAGGACGCAGATGTTGAAACACGGAGCTGTACACAGACCGAAGCCCTGTGGTTGAAACACAGTCCGAGGTTGCTGAAACATAGTCCGAGGCCCCTGGTGCTGCAACACAAAACTGTCATACAGTCCGGACTCACAGAGGCTAAGACACAGAGCTGCTACACTAGAGCTGCAGATGCTGAAACACAGAGGAGACCGCCAGAACCAACGATGCTGAAACACAAGCTTTTACAGTTAACGGTCAAGCCGACACAGTCAAGAGTGCAACTCATGTGGGTGAAATAGCCCGTGAATTGCGATGCTGAAACAGCATCAGCAGCAATGAGATGGAGTTGTTACACCAGCCGTAACAACAATACCTCGTTCATCTCCTGTATTAGCATTCGTTTGCACGAGAATAGGACATCCTATGCTGATTTAGAAAGAGGATCCGATTCAGGATAGGATTCAGATATGCTTTGTATTGATTGTATCGAAGGGATTTCTTCTTTAAATCAGAGGAAATCACCATTCGAGGTATCCAAGTTTTGATGTATTGAAGAACTCCAGAGAAGCGGGACGCATTCTGTACTTCCAATTTGTAATGTGATATTTCGATAGATGAATATAAGACTGCTTTGAGTATTCTCCTGTAGTTTTCGTTCAGGGGAATCTTATGAGAAGGGAGGGCCCACCTTCTTCACAAGATTCACCCATTAGTTAAAAGTGTGTTAGTATAATTTCTGTTTATGCTTTGTTTAACTGTCATTTGCTGAAACACTGTTTTTAATGGATTTCGCTTTGCTGAAACACTATTGACTCTGTCTTAGTCATTTAATGGAATTTGTCATTCTTTTTATCAGCAATCTCGTGTGACGTTTTGTGAGGCTAGCAGAGATTTGGTTTAATGGTTCCTTCTCAGACAGGAAGGAATCACAACGCCTTGTCCTCTGTAGATTTCATTTCCTATTGCAAGTGTGCTAGACAGAGATTTGGTTAAAGTGTTCCTGCTCAGACAAAAAGGGACTACAACACCTTGTCTTCTATAGATTTCCTTTGCCTTTGCAAGTGTGCTAGCCAGAGATTTGGTTAAAGTGTTCCTGCTCAGACAGGAAGGAATCACAACACCTTGTCTTCTGTAGGTTTCATTTACTGCAAGAGTGCTAGTCAGGGATTTGGTTTAACGATTCCTGCTCAGACAGGAAGGAATCACAACACCTTGTCTTCTGTAGATTTCATTTACCTTTGCAAGTGTGTTAGTCAGAAACTGGGTTAGGGATTCCTGCTTAGAGAGGAAGGGATCAGGCTACCCTGTTCTCTGTAGACCTCAACCTCACAAGTGTGCTAAAACAGAAGTAAGGCTCAAGGCTCCTGCTTAAACAGAAAGGAACTAAGTGCTTTGTTTTCTGTTAGATAGAGTTAATTGTTTTCTGCATTACTGTTTTCATGAAAGAGTGTTAATACTGAGTCTCTGTTTGAGAGTAAGGGTCCTGTTCTCTGATTGTAGAATAGTTGTTCTTTCCCATTGCAGTGTTATTTTTAATGTAATCTAGGATTCTTAGATCGAATTTTAAGAATTGCAATAGGGGAATTACTTTCCTGTAATTTGATTCAGAGCTTCAGTTCATTCAAGCAAGTATAAATAGTGTGAATTTCTTTACTACAACACTAAGTGCTTTTGGAATTGAGCATATATAGTGCGTGGCTATCTTTGAAACAAAAGACTTCCCTGGGTTGATAATTTATGTTTCACTTGGTTGTTTGAAATTAAATTAAGCAATTATAGTGACCAACAGCTATAATAAATTATTGATCATTCTAGGAGGGAATGGATGTTTGAGTGCATGAGATTGATGGAAGTTTGAAAATAATTGTCCACATTTGAGAATCCTTGGAGTTTCCAACAAGGAGATTTCCTTACAACAATGGATCCCTAGAGATAAATGGAATAGTCTCATGGATTTCATGGTAGAGAAATGTGTTCATTTATTTGGATTTTGAAAGATGAAGGGGAAATATATATGGAAATTATGATTTTCTATGTGGTTGGGAAACCTCAGAACTATTTAGCCAATTTTTTTGTTTCATAGGTTTGTCCTAGGACCCGTCCTTGTCAATTAATATCCCTGGATCAGGGGTGACCTACTATTGAGATTAAATGAAAAAAATGTCTATAGTTGGGAGGAACATCCTTGTTATGCATCCAGTTGGTCAATGTTTATATGAAAAATATAAGTGCTCTATGTGTTTTATGTATAATGTATATTCCGTTGTGTATTTAATTATCTATGAGATGTATTTCAATGTGCATGCTTGTTTGTTATTTACTGTGCATGACACATTGTTTATTTATTTTATGTTGTAGCATGTATGTTGATCAATTCATGTGAGTCTTTCATGCTTAATTTCGAATTAATTATTAACAAAATTTGAAATCATTTTTGAAGTGATTTTTTGAGGTGGTGTGGCTAGCTTGTGGGTGGTTGGGTACGTTACACTATTACAAAGGTGAATGCATGCTAGATGCACTATTTGTTGGTGAATTCTATGCACAAGGGGGAAAAATCAATTGGTGTAAGTTATTTATGAATAAAATGTTGTAGGTGTGTGCAAATATGCATGAAAAAGGACAGTATTTCATTTTTTGTTATCTCTAGGTAGCTTTCACCATGTGGAAATGGAATCCACCGCTAGGAAGAGAAATAACAGTTGCTCATGACAAAATAATTGTTATGCGGTTCAAAGATAGGAAATTTTGAACATATGCTCCAAATATGGCCTTCAACAATGTCACCTTCATATAGTGGTATAATTACTTGCTAAGTGCAACAAAATGCATGTTAATTCCACAAGACCTGCTCAATAGGCATACCATTAAAATTTGGTTTGGGATGAACCAGGATCACACTTTTATTTGATTGTGAAGTGTTTATCCTGAGGAAATTCATAGTATTTCTTTGCCCTATTATTGGGGTGAATAAATTTTTGACAAGGAAGTTTTTTCGTGGCCAAACATAAAGAGGATTTAAAAAGCCTTTGTTAGGATATTTAGACACTTAGGAGTTCATTAATATATACTTGGTCTAATGTCTCATCGGGTTAAAGTGTGTTTATTAGTTTGTTTCTTTAGTATGAATTAGTATGCGTTTCTAGTTAGGAAATCCAGCGATCACGATATGTTCCCGACATAGAGTGATCTAACAGTTCATATTTTCCTCGATCATAATGACCATTGATATGTCTTAACACCTTATTGGTCCATGGTCTCTATTTAAATATAATGGAGGGTCATTTGTCGATGATTTATTATGAGAACCTATCTTGTAAAATATCTATATAATCTTTTTATTTTGCATTAATAAACTGCTCCAAGTGGTCATGTTGGTTGGGTCAGTGGATGTTTTCCCGTAGGTGTTTTACCATGTCAAAACATTGGTGTGTTGATCTTTGATATGGTTTTTTGAATGGTTACTAAAGGTGTTCTTCCTCTCTTGGAATACCTATCTTGTGAAACATGGTATCAGAGCCTATTTGAGGATCCGCTCCTATTGTAGATCGAGATCGTGAGGCTGAGTTGCCTCATATTCATTTTATGCCATTCTCATACATTTCTGGGTTGATACGACCATTCCATTATGTCCAAAGTTCTTGTCTCAGTCAGGAATTCTTTTTGCTTCACTCGAAAAGGTTTTCTTTTTCCAAAGATACAACCATTTCATCTAGATCCAGAGGTATAAAGCCTGAAAATGCCCTTTTTAAATATTTGCAGAGTATTTTTCATTTTTATTTTGGTTTTATATTATTTTTTTCTGGGTTGCTGCTATTTTAGATCTGTGTATTATCTTTTCCATTTGTCATGTGCGATATCAACAAATAAGAAACAAATAGGAAAAGTTCCATTTTCTAGGTAAGTTACTTGAGATCTAACCCTTGTTATCATCGAGAAGCGAAAACTTTTTATTTTGTGAAAATAGTTTTTTATGAACATGCTCTCCAAGGTCTTCTTCCACAACAACAACAACAACACTCCCAATCCTCCTTCTAAACAATACAATATGTTTTTCTATCCCACTTGGTTAACAATTAAGAGGTCTTGAGTTCAAGTCTCTCTTTTTTATTCTTTTTTTGAAAAATTCCATGCTCCATTGTAAAGCGTATTTCACTTCAAGAATAAAATTGAATCAATATAAGTAGGTTTAATATTTTATATTAGAATTATTTATTTTGCATGAAAATATCTTTTATAAAGTAACTTCATTATAAAAGTGATCCCCACTTCTATTTTATAAAAGTGGGTCACTTCATAAAGAAACGTATTTGTAAAAGTGACGTTATTTGGAGGGGTAACACAACCACGTGGTACTTTGGTTAGTGTTTATGCCTTTTTTAATGGGGAATAAATTTCACATCCGATGTCCATTTTTAGTGTTTTTTTTTTTAAACGCCTAATTTTTCGATATATTTCCATCCAAGTCATTAGTTTCAACTTTTTTTAAATCTATATTATCTGCATATTTAATATGGATTCTTCCAATAATCGTTTTCTTACCAACACCAACTATTTCAAATGGAAATCCCATATGGATGATTTATTAAGAAGTAAGGGCTTGTACCGGATTACCTTGGGAAAGGAAAAATAAGCCATTGATGTTGATGAGAAAATCAAATGGGATAATAGGAGTGACTAAGCATGTGGATTGATCTAAATTTCCATCTCTCATGATTTAAGGTTCCACCTTCAAGAAATTGATGACCCTGATGAAGCTTGGGAAAATCTTGAATTTGTGTTTGGTAAACACAATATTATCTGAGCCTGCGAGCCATCTTTGATGTTTGTGTATTCTTATGTTCATTTTCTAGTTTCTTCTTCATATGATGACAGTGAGGATGAAAATCCACCTCTTCCTCCTAACCTTCCTCCATATGATACCATTGAACCTTAACCAACACCAACACCATCGCTTCCTACATGGGTCCATTCAACATGAGAAGCAACTGGTGATCTTGTCGGTGATCCTTCATATTAGCATGAAACACATTGTTAGTTCTAGCCAACATCTTCTCTTTTGGCTGATTTTTTAGAGACTTTTGATCTAGAGACATTATTAGAAGCTTTAGGTCATCTATATCGGAATACAAAAATGAATTAAGAGTATCATTCTTTAATGGAAAATGATACTTGGGATCTTGTACCTCTTCCAAAAGGAAAAAAACTTGACAGATGTAAATAGGTCTATACAACTAAGTATGCATTATATGAAAGTGTTGAAAGACACAAGGCTCAGTTAGTTTCCAAAGGATTTTTCCAAGTTGAAGGAATTGACTATAATGAAACCTTTTCATCTGTAGCCAAAACGAATTCCATCTGCCTTGTTATTTCTTTTTGTTTCCTCACATAAATGGGAGGTCCATCAGATGGATGTTAAATCCACCTTGTTGGAAGGGGATTTGTAAGAAGAAATCTACATGGAACAATATCATGTCTATGTCTAGAATGACTCTAGCACTATTTGTCATCTTAAGAAATCTCTTTATAGTCTTAAGCAAGATCCCCAATATTGGTATGCCAAAATGGGCAACTTTTTTATTAACACTGGATTTTCTAGATGTCATTTTGATCCAAATGTCTAGACCAAGAAAGTAGGAATGCATATCATAATCCTTGTGCTTTACATTGATGACCTTATCCTTATTGGTAGTGACTCAAAAATTTTAAATCATGTGAAAACTAGCCTTAGGAAGAAATTTGAAATGACAGACCTAGGATTTGTTCACCATTTCCTTGGCCTCCAAGTTTTGCAAACCAATGAAAGAATTTTTATTTCCCAGTCTAAGTATGTTTGTGACCTTCTTCGTCTCTTTCACATGGAAGATTGTAAACCAACCCCTTCTCCCTTCCTGTCTGGAGTCAAGATTTTTTCCACATGAACTTCTCCCGAAGTTGATTCCACCTTCTATCGTTAGTTAGTTGGTAGCATTTTATACTTGACTCATACCCATCCTGATCTTTCCTTTGATATTGGTCTTGTTTCCAGGTATATACAAACACCCCATGAAATCCATTGGAAAGAAGCTAAAAGTATACTTCGGTATGTTCAAGGTACAGTTCAGTTCGAGATACATTACAATTCAAGGGGGACTCCTCTATTGGTTGGTTTCATTGATTCATATTGGACCGATGAACTTGATGATTTTAAGTATACTGGAGGTTATGTTTTCATCCTTGGGTCAAAACCCATCACTTGGGCCTGTAAGAAACAACAAGATATTTCACTTTATTTAGTATAAATATAGTATCGAACAGGGATAAATGAAAGTTAGGAATCCTTGTGGCTTCGAAAGATCCTTTCAGAGTTTGGATAAAAACAACAACATCCATCCAACCTTTGGTGCAACAATTAGAGTACCATCAAGATTTCCAAAGACCCATTTAAAAATCAGCATAACAAACACATCAATCTATACATGCACTTCATCAGAAAGCTCATGATAAAGTTATTGAAGTGCTCTTTTTCCCTATAGAAGATCAAGTTGCGAAGATTTTCGCAAGTCTCTTAGAGAAGCTAATTTTTCCAAACTTCGATCTATGTTAGTATTTAAAAAAGTTGTCATTAAGGGGGGATAGGCTCTAATGCCTCCTTCCTTATCCTATTGTGTCACTATTGTAAATCCTTCAATCCTATCCCAAGTTGTTCTTAAGGGGGGACATTAGGATATTTAGACACTTAAGAGTTATTTAAGATCTACTTGGTCTAATGTGTTGTTAGGTAAAAGTGTGTTTCTTAGTTTGTTTATTTAGTATGCATTTGTAGTTAGGAAATCCAACGATCACGATATGTTCTTGACATAGAGGGATATGCTGGTTCATATTCTCCTCAATCTTAGTGGCCATTGATTCATGGATTAACACCCTATTGGTCCATGATGTCTATTTAAATAACATCGTGGGTCATTTATAGATGATTGTAATGATCCCAAGCCATTATGCAAGGATCATCACTGTTTTGGTGTCTTTCAAAAAAAAAATTTGAGTGAGGTATTTCGTCAAACACTTTGTTGATCTACCTTTTAGGTGTGTTTATATGTGTGTATGTAGCAAATAATAGAAAGAGATAACCATGGAACAAACCTCAACCATATGCAATAAGATAGACAAGCCAAAATATCTCAATTCTTCTTTATTCATAAAATAAAGAAACCTGCTACAATGAAGATGCTGATCTGGAATGCTCAACAGATGGCCAAGAAGATAGGAAATAGATAAGAGCCGCTAAAAAATACTCCCACTAATAAAAAATATGCCTCCAAACGCTGAATAAGAAATGAAGATCAACACAAGCAGATCTGAATGCCAAACTCTCTAGCTGAAGAATGCCACGCTCCAATAGAAGGCTGAAACCCTCAATAACTCAACCTTGTTGCCAAAAGTGTCCAATAAACCTAATAAATATGCCAACTGATAGATCGGGTGATGGTAAGAACAACCCAGGTGACCGAATCTCCAATATCCCTCTCAATCTCTGTAGATCTGAAATTCCCCACTGAATGGTGTGCCTCACTAGATGAATGAAAGCCTAGATAATTTGGCCCTACTGAAGGAGGCCTCCAAATGCTCTTAAACTCTCCAAAAATATAGATCAGAAAACTGAAAGTCACTAGGTAAAGTCTCAGGGTCAAATCTGATTTGTAACCCCTCCAAACAGACTAGATCTGGATCTCAAAAATGCCCTCCTTCTCTTCAATTTACCCCATTGCTCAAGAAATAATCTGAGCCATAAAACTGTCTCAGAAAGCACTAGATCTGATTTCCAAGGCCCTGCAATGAAAACCCAAGTGATAAAATCATCAACAGCCCTACCAATCTCCT
>JASDQU010010789.1:47223-64694 GCA_032191745.1 Picea mariana | reverse complement strand
AGACTTGGAGTTATTTCTACTCCAAAAATAAATGATTTTTGAATGATTATCTTATATGTCTTAGACGTACACGAGGAAGCACCATAAGAGGAAAGTTTGTCAGGGGGAGCAGCCCCGGATGGAAAGATACCTTTGCCATTGATGACAAAGGGGAAGATATTTATTAGATGCAGAGGATAGAGGCATGGTTCCAGGAGGATCAGATTTATCATATGCAGAGGACATAGGCATGGTTTCAGTGGGATCATGAATGATATGATTTCAGTGTTGCATCAGAGTGTTGCCATCAATGCCAAAGGGGGAGATTGTTGATTAAGGTTGGTTGTCATTGATGTCAACCCTTGAAGAAAGACCTATAGAAAAAAGGTTTGGATAATGGGCCCAATAGTTTTTGATGTAAATATGACTCATTATTGTTTTTTCATGGTTGATAAGAATTAAAAATGGATGAATTCCAAAGTGGTCCCCTTATGGTGAAAGCCATCACGGGAAGACACTTTGTGGAGTAAGAGAACCCATGATTAATTGTGCAATAATTAGATGAAGGAAAGTGAATTTGTCAAGTAAAATATCCTATATGGATAGTTCTTTTCATTTCATTTATGGTGTTATGTGGAACGTCACATAATTCCTCAGAGTTAGAGAGTTATGGCCATGAGAAGTTGGAGACCCCAGGTTTGGGTAATGGACCCAAGATTATTTGATGTGTAATGGTATGAGTTATGATATATTTTTAGATAATACTATTCTATATGGATAGTACATGTCATGCCATTTATGGTGGTATGTAGAACGTCACATAACTCCTCACGGTTTGAGAGTTATGGCCTTACGAAGTTGGAGGACCCTCATATGTCATCTAGTACCCCCAAAAGGTCAAAGTAATCAGAGTGGTTTAAGAGATTTTAAAGGGTAAATAATAAAGTGAAGTAGATGAGTGTATTATAATTCAAAGTGAATACAAAATAAATTATTTCAATAATAATTTTAATGGATAAATTAGAAGTGGACCCAATTCTAAAATAAGGAAGGTGGGGCCAAGCGTCCTAGAAGATGTTTTTAAGGAAGCTACTTGGAGAGTATAAATAAGAGGCAAGGCTCTAATATTTGAAAAAAACTTGTGCATATTGAATATCTATAGGTTTCTAAGGTATAAAAATGATATCATAGCCGAAATTATAAGGAAAGTGAAGAAAATAAGGCCGAAATGCAAGGAAGGATAAATTCTTTTGATGGTGCTTTCAAAGGTATGTTATTTTCAGGTCATCTCACCATTTTCACTATAAATTTTTTTCTATAATGATTCAGATCCTTACATTTCCATGAAAGTGGGAAAACATATCCAAGTATTTGTGTTTAAACATTCATCTTGTGGGTCATTTTATTTTGGGAGTTACACTCTGTCGAAAATAGGGTTTGTGGCCAGTCCTGAAACTAGTCAAAAATTTTTGCTTCGGGTAAAAACGTCATAACTTCTTCATGACAGATCCAAATTTAGTGATACCAAATTTTTTGTTTAGGGTACAGTATTTATTATTCTTTTTAATAGTTTTAGATCATTTAATCAAATATTTTGTGTGAGGCATGCTCTACAAGTTCACTGTCTATAATAAGCCAGAATTCAGCAAGGTATGTCATTTTTGCTATAACTCCTTTTTTGAGAGGTTCCAAGTAGTGCCACTTGGAGGAGTTGCACAAAAAACATTGAAGAACATTGTATATCAGTTTGAGATCTTTATACATTACAGGTTCAAATTTATGATTACTTCAATTTAGGGTTGTTGACTAATCCAAAACTAGGCATGTGAGACTAAAGAAAAGTTTGATGAAAATGCTAGTCTCTTGTTTTTAAAGTTAATAAAGGTTTGCAAGAATTTGATCATACACACCAGGTCTATTACAGAGCTACAAAGCATATTTTGATGATAAAATTGATGAGGGCTTTTGGTTGTGGCACATGTTGAGTACATGGTTGATACAAGTAGTTGATGAGTTGACACATACATAAAGTGAATAGTTGATGATGCTGGTACATATTGATGATTAATAGTTGATGAGTAGTTGACACTTGATTGGAACATACTTGGTAAATGGTTGGATGCACTTGTTTATGGTATAGGTTGATTACAGGTTGGTGCATGGTTGATGCACTTGTTTATGGTACAGGTTGATTACAGGTTGGTGCATGGTTGATGCACTTGTTTATGGTACATGTTGATTACAGGTTGATGCATGGTTGATGAATGGTTTAGATTTATTGGTACAGGTTTACATCAGTATATCTCACAGTGATAGTGTGACAATGGTTCCATCATTCTACTTCTACTTTAGGGTGGCAGGACGGGGCAAAGACAGGTGGTTGTAGTCGGAGAACATTAGGGGTTGTAGCGTCCATCTGGTTGTAGCCAGAGATTTGGGGAGTTGGAACTTCCCTCAGGTTGTAGCATGAGAAACTAGGGGATTGGAGCCTCCTTCCATTTGCAGCTGGAAACCAAAGGAAGTTGGTACTTCCAATGAATATAATTCTTCAAGACATATAAGAAAAAACATTCTTTGGTTTTCTCCCAATTTGGGTTTCCACATAAAACATTGTTGTACTGTGTATGTGTGTGATTGTTTATTTATTACTACTCATTATTGGATAATAATTCTACATTGATATGACATTTGAAGAAAAAGGATTATAATTACGTTATTACTGATTCACCCCCCCTCTCAGTAATCCAACACAATTGTTCCAAGTTTTAGCGGAAGTATCAACCAACTTTGACCAACAATATGAATCATGCATGCATGTTGAGTCAGATATTGATGTTGTATCTCATATATTTCTTGAAAATTGGCACACAGTCCGATGGGATGCCCCTCAACTACCCGATGATATTTTTTCTCAAGTGCCAGTGCAACGTGTTGACCTTCTTATAGGAACATGGTCACACTTAGTTGAGAATACATAGATCCTAAATTTGTAGATGGATGACATTTGGATTAAAAAACCAAGCCTCTATTATAAAAGGTTACATAATTGGTTAGATAAGGGTATGTTATTCTCTCCTACCTCTTCCAAAATACTGGTGAGGGCAGTAAAATTTTCACTATGGTGAACAATTTTATTGGCTTACTTGAGAAACAAAAGAAACTGGTTTAATAATTAAGGAACCAATTCCAAAAGATGAATGTGGAAGCACAATAAATGTCAGATTCAACTACACAACAGGACAAATTCCCCAAGATTTAGGAAGCTGACAATATCCTTGATAAATTATTTGATGTTGCTCAGAATGTGAAGAAGAAAATCTATGAGTTCAAATCTTTTGTTCAAACCAATTATGTTTAAATGAATCAATTGGAATCCATGGCATGTACATAGTGGGAAACTCTTCTTTCCACCAAGCCTCATGAACCAGATAATTTCTTGTAGGTGCATCCATTTTGAAGTGGAAATGGAAAGACTCGCTATACAACTATGCCAATTCTCGTGAAGATGCCTTGTAGATCGTTCTATAGTTGGGCCCTTCATTTGAGGAGGCTTCTAGTAAAGAAGGTGAATGTTGACACATGGAAAGTTAATAGTTGTGGTTAGGGTTGGTTGGGAACTTTGTTTTGAATATTTTGGAGAAGGAGATAAGGATAGTCATGTGGTAGAAAAAGTCAAATAAGTCAAGTGACAACTAGAAGTTCCTAAACCTATTTGGAAATAAAAATATTGGGGGAGGAAAAAGGGGGTTGTGATCTAGTCAATCGACAGTGCCAAGGGGGTGAAAGCCTAAATAAGTGTGAATGTAAAGAAATAAGAGAAACATAGATGGTTGGTTAGTCTGATAGATCTCAAGAGTTTGTATTGTATCCTATAGAGTACTCTCCTATGTTACAAGAGCCTAATATCAATGGATGAGATAATGTAATGATGGTCTATTCATTCTGAAGAGATTAACTAGACATAAAATGTATGAATGTATTTTTGTACTTCCTGCAGATAATATGTTGGTGTTATTGGGACCAAAAAGTTTTCTTTTATGGTTTTTTGTTCTTAATGCGGTTATATCTATGACACTGTTGAGTATATTCTTATTTCATTTGTTTTAATATGTTGTTTCAACATAAGCTTAATGGTTAAACTATGGATATGAATTTTGTAGAAATAAATCATAGTAGGTATTGTCTATAACTCCCTTAATCATACACATATTGGTTATTCTTTGGGTGAGAACTCCTCTTGCAAAAGGTTGAAAATTCCAACATTCCTAGACTACAATAGACACCTTTGTTACTAAATTACCAAGAACTCTAGTCTCGAATTCACGCCAACAAGAACTACAAAAAATTTGACCCTAGTCCTATTGTTCCAGATACATCATGTTCCTCCCATCTTGGTGGCCCTCTTGATATTGAGAATCCATCCTTAGAAAATTCGCTTCACCCCCCAAAGGGACTTCTTCTAAAAATGACTCATAATCTGAATACACATGGGCCACCCACAACTACAATAATATGGAAGATTTCTACTGGGCACCATCTGCCATGTTCACACTTGAAGTCATCCAAAGATTTTGAATGCAACATAAAAACTTATTTTCTTCCATAAATGTGAGTAATCCTTTGGATTTGATTTTGATAACCTTTGATTATGATAAATTTCATCATAGGCTCTTCCATCAAATTTCTTTCTGTATCAAAGTGAGAACAATGGGGATAAATATATTTGGCATGGTGAGTGATGAAGGAGCCTCAACTTTCATTATTTCCATGTCATGATGGAAGGTCCTCGACTCTCAAACAATCGACACATATCAAACATTGTTGAAATAATTTGATGAACATATGTTCCATCTTCATGGGATTACCACTACCTTACACATCAATTTAGGTGGTAACATTGTCTCTGTTGTTCTAGATTTTATCAACACACCTCTTGAGTACAATTTTTTACTCGGGTAAACTTGGTTATACAATATTACTATAGTTGTATCATCCATCTTTAGGGTATTATGCTTCCCTCATCAAGGTAAAATAGTGACAATCGATCAAATTTTGTTTTGTACCCGAGACCTTGTATCCAATGTGGGTTTTAATGTACCTTTTGGTGATGATACCACAGAGTCTCACATGAGTGTTGGTGTTGATATGTTAGAATACTCTTTGTTGATGGGAAAATTACCTCTCCCCCCCCCACCTCCTACTATGAGAATTTCTCCTATCAATATGATTTCTTCATTTATAGTGGATCCCTTGGGTCTATCAATCCTTGGGTGGTACCTGGTTATGAGAATGTTGAATCATATGGATCTTCCATTCCTCTGATCACGGTCACAATTGTTGATCTAAAAATATCATTAGAATTAAATGATATTATTCAATACCTCCATCCTCATATGGAGTGTGATCAACCTACTTCACCTGCACGGGTCATTGACTCTCTAAGTTCGCATGATTTTATAGATACTTAGTTTCATTCAAGTAAGGCCATATTAGATGTCATGGCTTCCATAGATAAGCCAAATCATAAGGCAACACATTAATCAAATTCTCCTCATTTAGAAATGAAAAATTTATCATGATGAGTCTTGATATGAGATTGGGGGCATTTTCTAGGGCACCTAATGCAACCCTTATCCTTGACCTTGTTTTGTGTTGGTTATATTTTTCACATCTTTCCATCGAATTATCTTGTTTCCATTACACTGAATATTTATGTCTTGTACCTCCTTCATGTCTTGATGGGAATCATCAAGTAGATTCCCTAGCTCCCAAAACAACTCAAGATGAGTATATTCGGCCACAAAGATTCATTTATATATGGAAGGGCTCTGTCATGGTGTGCCATATGATGCCGAAAATGACTCATGATTTCATCGGTGATGATCAAGATCAATGGTTGGAGCCTATTAATGGGATCTACTTTTCATGAACCATCAAAATTCATAGTTCCTTATACATAGGTGCGTGGTATGAGTGATTTTTTTTTGCATATATCATATATCCAAAAAGTCCTAATATATATATATTTTTAGATTTAACTATGATTTTTTACATTGGAATCTAATTTACATGTCTTGACACGATTATGCGGAAATTTTTATTCAAATTTCGACTTCTACTGAACTTGAGGTATGTGTTTTTAAAACTAGAATGTAGGGATAGGTTTTTTCCTCCATACATGCTTTGAATTATTCACTATCTATTTTTCTGAAACATTCCTTAGGTTAGACCCTATAAAGTTACAACATTAGCCACTTCATTTTTGCACACCATGATGTTTTTGATAATGTCTACCTTCCTTTGGTGCCCTAGTTAGCACCCAAAATTCCACGTAGTGTTTCTTAACCCTCTTGTATCCCTCCCATGACTTGATTTTGAGACTCATTCTCCTCTCTTCATCTATATTATTTCCACATCCCTAGGGTTCCTAGAATTTTTATTTTTTCTTGATGACGTCATATTCATTTGTTGCTTGTGTAATACAACCCATTGCTCCACTGTTAGGATTCTACAAGTGTTCAACATCAACTCATTTATTTTCAATTGAAATATTGTACTAGGTACCTTGATTCACATTATCATTGTAGGTGGGTTGTCTCACATTTATTAATTATATACATCAATAAACGATAATCAAAGAGTGTCTCACTATCTCAAACTTCAACACATATTTTCATGGTGTAAACTCACACAATAAGTGGTTTGATTTGAATACTTGGGATCTGTAGTTCACTGATCCAAATAGATTTCGGTGGCCTCCCACC
Organism: Picea mariana; assembly: GCA_032191745.1. NCBI lineage: Eukaryota > Viridiplantae > Streptophyta > Pinopsida > Pinales > Pinaceae > Picea > Picea mariana. The sequence goes on along the minus strand of JASDQU010010789.1, from coordinate 57,951 downwards.
TATTTCAACTGGTTCATTTTGGCATTTTTTGAGTTTGAAAGTTTTTTTCCTAGTTGTTGGGTCCCTAACTTGTGGGTTCATTTTGAGGCCCCAAATGACGTTTTTAGGGCTCATCGTTTTTAGTAGCAACATGTGTAGTCCTTGGATAGACCTTTCCAATGGATTATTGTGCACCTAAAATGAATACATATGAAAAATTTACGACCTCGAGAAGTTGATGTACTAACTTACCCAAACAGGGCCCACGTGACTTTTGGTGCTTCATCTCCTACAGTTAGGTTTTTGTATGTCTAGGGTTTTTTAAATTTATGTTTATTGTAAAAAGGCCTTCAAAGACTCATTGTAATCATATTATTGAGAATGATCAGAGTCATCACATATATTCTAAGAGATAAGACGCCACCATTCCAACAAGCTTGTTTTCTGCTGCATTTTACAGTTTCATCTTATTTCCTTATTGAATAGAAAAATAGTTTTACTCTATCTCTGTTATTATATATGTTAGCACTGAGAATCACACTTAGATTAGCACTGAGAATCACACTTAGATTGTTGTAAGTATAGTCCTAGTACCCATCAGAATGTTTAGAGTTGGATGAGTGATTATATTTAAAAAAAAAGGATCAAACTGATAAGGTTCAAAGCCTGATCTAATGCACAACATTCCAAAGACTATATTCCAGCAAAAAAGGGCTATCATAATCTCGAACCGACAAATATTTGAAATATCAATAGAAGAAAATGCAGGAAAACATCAATATGAATAGTCAATTTCACATATACAAAGATGTTGATAAATATTTTATCAATAAATATTCCATTATAGAAAGAATACAAAGAGAATGGACAAAGAGAGGAGCACAAGTTGATCTTTAACTACACAAGAATCCTCCATCCAGATATATAGAGTTTGGGAATTTACAAAATAGTAACAGTCTTTTTCCTATCACTCCAACCACCCTCCAAGAGATCTATCCTTCATTAAATAGAAAATATCATCCAAGTATCCTTAGGATTTTGAATCCCATCTCCTCCACTAGATTATAATCCTTGGAGATAGGTGGCAACAATCGAAGAGACAAAAATCCAACAAATTGTTAATTTTCAGGAATTTGTTGGAAGTCATTAATAAATGTTTCCACCTGATTTCATGAGGCCTCTGATGGAGCTAAAACTTAGGTGCAGGTGTCCCTTGAAATCTAACTGATCCTTGAGAAACCATTCTAATCCTCCTTGACAGGTGGCAACCTCCCAACAAGGCGAATATCAAAACTGTGTCCTCTACAAGAAATTAGGTAGCGTCGTTGTAAAATAGTTGGTAGTGCCACTTCTAGGTCTAATATCTCTCGAACCATAACAAATTTTGAAACACCGAGAGAGGTTTTTTGTTATTTGGAATGTTATGAACAAAAAATGACTCCAGTTTTCATAAATACCTTCTCAATCGTTCACAATCCAAGTTTTAAGTTAGTCACTCGAAATTGACAGAAGTGTCCAAAAATAATTCTCCATAATTTGGTTTCTGCCAGAATTTAGGCAGCAAATTTTGATAGCGTCCAACTGTGTGTTTGCATGCAATTGGGTAGCTTAAATGTGTGGGTTCTTTTTATGCTTGTAACCTTGTGGAGTGTTGTCAATTTTTGTGTCTTTGCCTGGTGTTGTCTTGAGATGTTGATTAATGCTTGAACTTGGAGATTGGGGATAACCGAATATATATTTAATTTTCCCCCATTATATTGATTTGCCAAAATGAATAATGAAGGACTTATGCAAAGCTGAAGCATAAACCAATATTTTTCTAGCACTATGTTAAGCATCTTTTAATAATATGTATTCATTTCGTTCTGCTCATAAAATCTGTATCATTCACCTCTTACATGTTATTCCCTGAGTTGTGTTCGACAATACCACTTTATTTCTATGTGTAACATCCCCACTACAATCCCTAGTTTAATTAATGCATAATATAGATATGAATATGGCTATTGCCAAGCGATCTAATATGAACAAGGTATTTTATAAAATTTAATAAATACATGTGATACCAACTACTCGGAATATGGATAGAGATGGGGGATGATTAATACACAAGAGAGGGGAATGCCTAGTGAGTTTCTAAGAGGGGGCACAATTGATAAATGGTTTATCGGTATTAATCCAAACCTAGTTTTCTGAATTTAATATCATTTGGGGATAACTTCTATTTTTGTTTGAGTCTATAAGACCATAATCATTAAAATCATGTAAGAGGATGGGTGTCACATACACATCCCATAGTTATTATAAGTATGGGTTTGTAGTACAATCAAGATTGGGTAGAGTGAGAAGTTAACTATCCAGGAAAAATAGAGGAAATTTGTATAGGGGGAACCATGCAAATTTTTACATTTGGTTTTGGGAATGAACAACAAGCTCGGAGCAGAGAAAAAGAGCACTAGAGCTAGAGAACGAAGGCTAGGAAAATTTTGAAGCATGATGGAGAGTAAGGAGTATTTTGGGGTTGAATATTGAAGAGTGAGGTTTTCAGGTGTAACATCCCCCAAAATAAATTATTTTTGAAATTGAAATTTTTTAGGAAATTTATTCCATTTTTGGTAAATTCGAAATTGGAATTTTTTTACCATTTATGGCAAATCCGAATTTTGTATTTGGTTAATTGTAATTAATGATTATGAATGTTGGGAAAAGATATGATATGACCCAACTAACTAGTTGACTATGACACTTGAATGAAACAAAGTATTTTATAATTATTGCAGGAGGACAAATGGAACAACCATGTGGAAATGAACTGACCATGACTCCATGAGTGGGGAACATGTTGGAACTACCTCAGGGATGATTGTTACAAGTGGAAAATGAGGAATTTGACCATTGGTAGCCCCTAAAAATCAGGGATTTGGAAAGCTGTGAAAATTCCCAAGGGGAAAAAAAGACCTAGGCATTTTTGGTTTTGGATATATAGAATATGTGAGGAGGCAGGACATTGCCTAGTATCTTCGGTAAAATTATTGCTTTCTTGTTGTTATGAACACTACTTGCTCAGTGTGAGGCAAGAAGGAGACTACTGAAACTAAAAGGATTTTGTTGAGGAGGAGTTATGAGTTAGCCCTCATGGATTCATGGTCTTTGTGGTGAACAGGACAAGTGATTTGGCTATCCTATTCTAAGGTTGGGAGGAACGTGGTTGTTCCTTTTGTCTTTTAGTAAACTGGCTCATATCTGTTCTTCTACCCTTATCTGGTTATATATCTCTTATTTTTTTTGAAATGGGAGACATAATACATTGATATATATCTGGTTAAATTATCTCTGATGCATTTCCTTTTAATTAAGAGATGCTTAGATGTAAATGAATCAAAGAGTAGAAATAATATAATGTGGTGTGATAGATGGTTGAAAGTTAAATTTCGAATGGCTAAAATGTTATACTTCGATTTTAGAACCTCCCTCTATATCTAGAATTCGAGTAAAATCAGAACTAAGGAATATGTTGGAATGCTCTTAATTAAAGGATAAAGTGAGTCTGAAAATAACTTCGGATGATATAAATCCTATGATTGTATGAAGGAGAGAATAGAAAGCTATTATATGCCCATGTATTACTATACAAGAATACACAGTGGATTAACATTGTCATAATATCGATACATGTCACAAATGAAGACTTGTATGAAATCCTATGTATGTATTTAATGTATATCTAATACCTATGCAAAGGATGACTTTCTAACTCAACCTCATCAAGTTTCTTGTTGAAGGAAATTGTAAGTTGATTTCATAATACATGAACTATAGATTTCTCTAGATTTCCAACTCAACATGTGTTAAACTATAATATGATAATAGTCTCATTACTCATAACAGATTCTTGACCGACAAACTCAGTAATCAAAAATACAAAAACCCTCTTTCATGAATAATCATTTTTGGATAAGTTCGAAAGAATGAAAACTATATTGACGATAAACAATTCATATAGATAATAAGGAAATAGTGGAATGATAGTTTTTACAGGACACTAAATAAAATACTAACGGAATGCCCAAACTTTAGATATATGAATATTTTTATATGTATGACATAGACTTGCATAAAAAAGAGGATCTATTTTTTTAGGAATGACTATAACTAGTGTCTTTATTACTTTAAAAGAAAATCAAATGACCAATACTGCCAGCCATCCTTATAGAGAACATGTGGTGAATTGAGTAAATCATTCATATTCATAACTATAATAGTAACAAAATTTTATATCAGATCAATTGCCTCGGAAACCAGATGTTATGTTTTATGAGCGAGACATAGAAATAGAACTCATTTAAGAAAAAGAGAGATATATTTATATCTATACAAGATTGACTTAAATTCTAGAATCAGAACAGTAGTAAACAAAGCACACCCACCCACGATAGATGTTACCACTCACGAGTACAAAGATAATGAGAATTCTAATCAAAACTCTGGAGTTCCTTTCCATTAATTCTTCTAACAAGCCAATTACAGAGATAAATTTAGTCGGCCAACTAAAAGAGTCTAGAAATGTTAACCTAGGTTAAACATCGTATATTTTCCTTGGTATCAACGAATACTCTGAAGCCCTATCTTAGAAGTTGAATACCTTTACAAAGTTTAGATCCATATTAAAACTCAGAATCTCGGAGGGAAAAGACTATACAAGGGCAACCTAAGATTAAATTTAATAAGAGTATAAGTTTGTGATCAAGACTCTCACTATCAGAACATATAACAAAAAGAAAGGGAAATAAAAGTTTACCATAGATTTAATTTTGAGTCTTTAATTAACTTAAAGGATGAAGATTGGCCTTCCTTTCGTAGCACTGTCGAAGCTCCGTCTAGTAGCTCGGAAGGGGAAGTGGGTCGATAGAATCCTTATGGGTACCCTCGCATACAGCAGGGCCCCGTCATTAGATATGATAATTGAATTCTTGCACTCCCGAAAATAAAATCAATATATTTTTAGAGATTTACATAACCACACCCTGAGAGGTTGCATTGAAACATGCAGTCTTATTAACATAATAAAAAAAATACTGTTCGAATATCATTCAGTGGAAGAAAAAAATTCTTTTCAATTTAAACACAGAACTATACTTTTCTTGAAAACACACCTACAAATAGTAATAGTATGATGGACGAAAATGAAGGAAAAACCCCGATAAAAAAGAGACTGTATTATATATTGTATTATTCTAGTATAATACAAGAAAAGTGGCAGAAAATAAAGGGCCTTATTTGCTCTATAATGCCCACACTAGTTCAAGATTTTAAGCCAGTCCTACTAACTAGTGGTCGAGGAAGAGAAATTTGGGGAACAACAAGGGCTTTTCCATAGGGATATACACCTTAACTAAACCATTTGAAGCTTGGTATAACTTATTCCGAGTCTGGATAATCCTATTCCAAACCTCAAAGAATACCGAGGACAATAAAAAAATAAACTAAATCAATTATCCAACACATACCTAAACTACCATAGAACGCAGATGTTGATAGTGGGTTTAAATAATGTTACCAGGTATAAGGGTGAATTTGATGGCGATCCTCCTCTCTTACAAAATCATAGATCCCATAGTCGCATGAGTCTTACACAAAAAAAAAAAAAAATAGGAACCCCATAAACGGTGGTTTACCTTTGAGTTGCATGAACCAAGAAAACTTAGAATGATAGTTACAGGAGGGCCTGTCCCGAAGTAATGAGGGGGATGGTGTGGAGTATCGTTACCATGTGGCCAGGGCAAGGTGGAAAGTATCTAGTGGACATGCAAGTCGAGCAGAAGGCCTAGGAAAGGCGCTACAAGAAAAAAAAATTAAATGTAGCAGTCATGACTCATTTAAATACTTGACAATTACCTTTTTATTTCCTTAATTCCATCTATTGAGTGAGGAAGACGGTCAGTTAAGGCATGGGTTTAATTCTTGGATTTGCTCATTTCATATCTGGTTCTTATATGACGGAATGAGAAGTCACATCCAAACCTAATTACTCCAACATCATTATTCAGTTAGGAAAGAGAAATTTGTGCCAAGTGTAAAACCCTAACCACTTAACTCCAATCCCTTGTGCACCATACAAAAGCTACGCGTGAACGGTAACACCTCACATACACGAAATGGAACACCTCACATACAAGGAACACGAGGGGTCTAGTCTAGCTCCTTAATTGTTGTTGTGCACTCAATGAATGAGTAGGTTATGTGATGGGACCTTCTCAAAATGGGATTCAGAACCCAAGTATTTCACTAAGTATCCTATATGTACATTATAGACAACCTAGCAACCTAGCATTCTTGTACAGGGTTCGTAGTTGTGCTATATAAATTTAAAGGACACCTTTCAAAGTGTGATTTTAGTATATAGTAAGAAGAGTGTGACTATAGCCTATAGCAAGCACATTCTATATAAACATGTGAAATAATTATGGTAGCTTTAAGTCCTAAACCATTAAAGATGTGTTAGTAAGAAGAAAAAATTTGCACCCATGTTGTGAATAGGGATGAAGTAACCAACCATTAAATCCTTATAAATACACTATAAATTTTAAACAATTTTTTTTTATGGGGATTTTGGGGAATCATTACATATGGTATCAGACCAAAGGTTACAACACTTGGACCTTCAACAGGGCCACTTTTTTGTTCTTTAGCACATACTTTTTGTCGACGTAGAAACTAACAAACCATTACTGTTACAAACAAAAAACACTTTTCTACTTTTTGTTAATTATGGCAGCCTGAAATAACGCAAATATCAGACTTGATGGGAAATCCAGAACATGAGATGAAGATGAAGCATGGTTACTAGACATCAAGAAACATTTCCATATATACAACTATTCCAGCAATATGAAAGTTAGAATGGCCATCTATATCTAAAAGGAAAAGCCAACATTTGGTGGCAAGACCTGAAATTGGCCAAGGGCCTAAAGGAGAAATAAATGGAATGGTCTGACTTTAAGAAATACTTTAAGAAATAGTACCTATATAAAAGTTACTATGAAAGAAAAAAGAAATAATTTTATGAGATACAACTTGGTCAAATGTCTATGGAAGATCTGATAAACAAATTCCTGAAATTAGTAAGGTTCATACGTTATATCCTAGAGGAAAAAGTGAAAATCCAATGGTTCATACGATGTTTACCACAATCCTACATGGACCGAATCGAATTTGATAATCCTAATTCCTTGAGTGAAGTATTCAGAAAAGACCGTATGTGTTATGAACCATACAAACAACGAACATAATTTCCCAAAGCTTGCAAAGGTAAGAAACAATATTGAATGAACCAACGAAAGAAGGGATACCAGCTAGTTCCTTATAGAAATGTAGCAAAAATATTTCCAAGGAAATATTTTTACTCCAACAATCCAAATACACAAGGCAGTGGTAAACCGGTAAATCTGGGAACAAGGAAGTTTGGGGATAGCCCCGTGAACCATTAAAGTGTTGGGAATGTGGACCTACATTAAGTTATAATCAATAACACTCAAATTTATGTTCTAATTGATTCGGTAGTTACGTTAAGTTATATCACTCCCGGTATAGTTGAGTCAAATAAACTTAAGAATACAAGACACCCAAAATATTGGCTGGTACAATTAGCAAGAGGGAAAAAGAGAAAAGTTGCCGACTTTATTTCTGATTATGAGTTTAGTTTAGGAGGTCAAAACATAAAGAGAAATTTGAACATTCTACCACTAGGATCTTATGATGTAATTGTTAGAATAGATTGGTTAGAAGGGAATAAAAGAGTGCTAGATTGTTATAAAAAATCACTTAAGTATAAAGACGAAAATGACACTACTAGGACAGTTCAGGGTATACAAAAACCACGATCAGTCAGACAGATTTCAGTAATGAAATTCAAGGAATGCATAAGGAAGTGTTGTCGATTTTATGCCATCCAAGTAACAAACCTGTTAGAAAAAGAAGATAGACCCAACTTGGAGGATTTTGTCATATTACATGATTTTAGAGATGTGTTTGTGGATGAGATACCTGAACTACCCCCACAGAGGGAGATAGAATTTTCTATCGACCTTCTACCTGGATCAACCCCTATCTCTAAAGGACCTTACCAAATGAGTTTTTTGGAATTGACAGAACTAAAATTCAACTACAATAATTATTGGATAAAGAGTATATCAGACCAATTGTTTCTCCTTGGGGAGCACTAGTCCTCTTTGTGAAAAAGAAAGACAACACTCTAAGACTATGTATCAATTATAGACAATTAAACAAAATGACTATTAAGAACAAGTACCCCTTACCTAGGATAAATGACTTGTTCGATCAAGTAGGTGGGGAAAAAATATTTTCGAAGTTGGATATACGATCTGGTTATCACCAAGTTAGGATAAAATATGAGGAAATAAGAAAAACATCTTTTCAAACAAGATATGGACATTACGAGTTTCTAGTTATACCTTTCAGACTCACTAATACGCCAACCACATTTATGTGTTTAATGAACATTATTTTCAGTCAGTATTTGGACAAATTTGTATTGGTATTTATTAGCGATATTTTGGGCTATTCTAAAATAGAAGAAGAACATGAAGAGCACTTAAGGATAGTTCTACAAACTTTAAGGAAGAACCAACTATATGCTAAATTCAATAAGTGTGACTTTTAGGAGAAGAAAATACAGTACCTAGGACACATAATATATGCATAAGGCATTGTGGTCGATCCTGAGAAAGTAAGAGCCATCATAGAATGTCCAATAACTAAGGATGTAACAGACCTCCAGTCATTCATGGGAATCACCGGATATTATCGTAGATTTATAGAGGGATTTTCCAAAATTTCTTACCCTATCACATCACTACAAAAGAAAGGGACCAAGTTTAACTAGTCACAGAAATGCCAAGACAGGTTTAATAAGTTAAAGGAATTGCTAACAACTGAACCTATTTTAAACATAGCAGATCTAGATAAGGACGTTACCATCTATTTAGATGCGAGTAAAGAAGAAATAGGTGGTGTCCTAACTCAAGAAGAACATGTTATTTGTTATGAGTCCTGAAAACTAAAGGAACATGAGAGAAATTACGCCACTCATGAATTAGAATTGGCAGCGGTAATACACACATTAAAAATGTGGAGAACTACATAATGGGTAGAAGATTTCTATTATTGACAGATAATAGTGGTGTGAAATTTATATTTAGTTTGCCAGACCTTAATGCAAGGAAAGCAAGGTGTCTAGCCTTCTTGAGAGAATTCGACTTTGAGGTAAGACATATCAAGGGTAAGGAAAATAAAGCAGCTGATGATTTAAGCAGAAGAGTTCATGGGTTATTTGAAATAAATGTTAGGAGGGTAGAAAACAATCTTGAATAGAGGATAAAGAGTGTAGGTAATAATGACGAGAAGTACACTCAAACAGTGGCAGAATTACAAGACACTATAGGGAATTAAGACAAATCAGATATGAGTATCAATAAAAATGCTCTACTATGATTTAAAAATAGAATATACATACCAGATTCGGTAGAATTAAAGTTAACCGTTTTGGATGAAGTGCATAAGAAACCATATTCTGGTCATCCAGGATACCAGAAAATGATAACAACACTTAGAAAATTATTTTATTGGCCTAATATGAAGGTCGAAACGGTAGAATACTTAGTTAAGTTTCAAGATTGTCAGCAGGTAAAGGCCGAACACCAGCATCCAGTCGGCTTATTGTATCCCTTACCGGTGCCAGAATGGAAATGAGAGACTATATCGCTGGACTTTATTACAGGTTTGTCGAAAACTCGGAAACTGAATGATCCTATTATGGTGGTTGTTATCACCCTATAAGTTATAGGATCAACTGGTGATTGGAATATTATATGTCTCTAGTGTTTGTTGACAAATGATTTTTCATTCTGCATATAATTTGAAAAGGAAAAGAAAAAAGAAAAGGAAAAAGAAAAAAGAAAGAAAAGAAAAAGAAAGAAAAAGAAAAGAAAAGAGGGCATAAAAGAATTTCAATAAAATCCCTCGATGCAATAATAGTAACTTGGTCCATACCTTTCAAGCATGGCCAAGTTCCTTTTAAATTGATGTTGATAGGATTAGTGAATGAGTTTGGCTAAACAGTTTAATCTTAGCCAAAGTATCTAGGTTAGATCAGTGAATAAGTCTGGCCAGACTATCTAATCTTGGTCAAATAGCCCCAGGGTAGAGTAAATTCTTAACCCAACACTTTAATCTGGGTTAATTGTCATAGAAAGCTAGGTTAGAATATAGGCTAGTTTCTTTATTTCTTTATTTCAATAAAAACCAGCTTGATGGTAGATGTTACAACATGATTTGGATATTGAAAATGTTGTTTCACTAACCCGTTGGTGGTGTAGACATGGAAAATCGTTGGAAAACCCATGAAACACACTTATCCTAAGTCTATTAGTGCATGTATTTTACGCACCCTCACTTATGCTCTGATTATCTATCAATGGTCCAGATGAATGCATGCAGATCTACGGTGAACATAGTTTTTTGTACCCCCCTGACCGTTCTATCTTTAACCAGGGGGGGGGTCTGGAATTGCTGATAACACCCACGTGCATCTGGACGGCTCAGATTTAAGCACACAAATCTATAGTCAACATTAGATTCTGGAACCCCCTTTCCATTCTCCCTTTAATGGAGGGGGGGGGTCTAGAATGTGTGATATACAACGCGCATAGATCTGTGGCCCATAAGCAAGCA
>JASDQU010010789.1:34843-46549 GCA_032191745.1 Picea mariana | reverse complement strand
TTAATTGTTTTATCTTCTCGGGATCCTTATGTGATCCCTTCTTGTATACGCAACTTAATTTAATGTTATATTTTATTCTCGACCTTTTATTTAATACTTAATTAATTAATGAATTATTTAATACTTAAATGAATCATTAACCATCATGAATAACTCATTAATAATAATAAATTAGAAATGTTATTTTAAGACATAAATATAGTTTAGCTAATCTTTTAGGATTATATTATTAAATTAATTATACTTAATAATCAAGGGTCATTACAGGAATGGGATCTTTTCTCTTGTTGGCCCCTCTCAATACGTGGAATCAATCTATCGGTCCCAAGTCCCATTGCCTCCTATAGACTAACACACCTTCATCACCCCCTGATGTCATCATCCACCTTTTCCCAAAATAGTCATGTCCCATAACTATTGTCATTCCTTCCCCCCCATTCGTTCATGGCAAGCCCCCTCACTATGACCTTTACCCCATTTGATAGCCTCCACGTCACTCATCCATATCCCTCAGTCACCATCACCTGCCATCTCACACTCTAAGTGATCTGTTGGCCATTTATTACCGGATGACCTATCCATTAACCAACTGACCTATCTTTCACGCCCAACGGACACCTATTTACTCAAAACTACCCTTTTTCCTTCCTGTTTTCACCATTTACCCACTCATCACACTAGAGATATTTACACCATTTTCTCCTCCGTTACAGTTAGTTTCCCCCACCAACAACCACCCCACTAACATTTTTTTTTCTTGCAGGTAGCATTGCAGTAATGGCACCAAAGTCCAAACAAGTAGAAGGAGAGGAGAATTGTTTTCTCCTGCCTCCTGTCGACCTGGATAGGATCCCACTCGTCGACAAAGACTGCTTAATTGCAGACACAAAGTGTGATTTAGATTTCACATACCTTCAGTCATGGCTCAAGGAAGTTTTCTTTGACTAGAGTGATGAAATAAGACTCTGCGAGTCCAATTTGCCTCTTTATCTCTTCCCTCAGATTCACCCTTTTCCAGAGTTTTCCCTCAAATGTCAAGCCCACTATATTCCTGAGAAACAAGCCATCGTTTCCTCGTCTGGAGAAATCTTGTTCCTCATCACGCCCGAATCCATCGACCAAATGATGCAAATCCCCTGAGCTGACTCTACATCACCCTTCAACTTGGAAATTCTTACAGAATTATGCCAGAAAATGATAGTCCCCCAAAGAGCTCAAATATTTGAGCTTTTCCTTCCACCATCCGCTCAATTTCCCTCCACAAATCCTCCTTATCCTTCTTCCATGTTCTCGACTAAAGGAAACTAGATCATCTCATCCCTTTGTGCCTTCTTAGGATACTATTCAAATCAGTGGGTAGATGAACCCATTCTGGGATATTTATCCATCTTCTCTACTAATGAGAATCCCACCACAATGTTTGATTTCAGCACGTTCCTCGAGAACAATATTCATGAACAGTTTGTGAATTTCTCCATGGAAGGCATGTTCTAGTACTCATCCATACTGGCATACTTGTTCATTTTCTTCCAGGCGGACAAATTTGTCTTTTCCATGTGGAATATGGATGGAGATGGTAGACCCGAGGCAGTGACAACATGGACCTCCTTGCTCAAGCACAACTCTAGAGATTTCAGTTTCAAGGCATTCATCGATCAATTCTACCACCCAGTGTTGAGTATGCTTAGTAGCAAGCTGGAGCCTCAAATAATTGATGAAGTTCAGAGGATCCTTCATCTTTCGGATCACACAAAGACTGGGGATTGGTATTTGTACCAAGATTACACCGAGATCAGAGTATACGGGTGTGAGTTGGCACCATGTAAGTTGCCCAAGTACCTGCCTATCAGAATTTTTGCTTTGGAATATATAAGGTAGATAATAAATTCCGATGATATCCATTTTGTGTCACTGAAGAAAAATCAACAGCTCAAAATCAAAGGGAATATTGGCTCCTTCATTTGCAACAATCGTGGCACTGGGAAAGAAGTGGATAGGGTACTGAAGGAAATGAAGTTCTTCATGAGCTTCCCATGGCATTACGATCCATGTGGGATCATCTCTGCGATGAGGGTGAAAAGCAAGAACATCCCATACATCCATGAATCTAGGCTTGAAATTGAGAAATTTGTGAACCAGACAGTATGGGAGCCTAACACATTGGTCAAAGTAGAACAACAAGATCCCCGGGCCACTGTGTCACAAACAACCATGCCACAGGTCCCGAAAGAGAAAAGGCCTAGGCAGGATTTATCTCTTCCTGTCATTGAGTTATCATCAGAAGAATTCCAGTTACATACCAAGAGGCCTAAGACCATTTCAGTTCCTAGCCCGACTGGGGAAAAAGAAGCCCTGTCTACTATAGTGACCAAGGTTGATAGACCACCCCTCAGTGCAAGCCTCCATCATGTCATAAAATCAGCATTGCCGAAGAAATCTACAGATTCTTCGTCGACCACCCAATCAGGCAAGGTAGGGCCGAAGCTAAGTATCTTTGAAAAATATGAGTTGATCAAGAAAAGAAACCAGACCCTGACCAACAACACCTACACCCAGTTCTAGAAGCAGACATCAACTGCACAACATAGGCTGTTGTCGACATTCGACACCGAGAAGGACGAAATGCATATGGAATTCCTCCAGGCTCAGGTGCCAGATCCAAAGGTGATCACTGATTACAAAAGGGCCACCTTCAAATTCCCGACGAAAGATGTACATCTGACCGATCAGATGGATTTGCACAAGCAGACAGGGAAAATGGTATTTTACATGTTGGCTCATGCTTCCACTACTGCATCCAAATTGCAAGTGTCCCTGAACAATGTTCAAACACAACTGAAGTTGGAGAAGATATCATCTTTTTCCAAGGATAATAGGATCAAGACTTTAGAGGAACTGGTCCTCAAGATTGGTTATGATCCTTCGAACGTGAAAGTAGCTAAGGAGAGGATTTAGAAGAAGAATTCTGACATAGCCTCCTTAAGGAAACAATTGAAGCTACTGCCTACAGAGGATTCACAAGTGAAGGAAATAGCAGAGAAAGAAGGAGAGAAAGATGAAATGCTTAAGCTACTCATGGAGTAGAATGCACAGCTAAAGGAAATGGAAGCTGAGATGGAGAAGCTAGTAAAAGAGAAAGAACAACTAAAGCCAATGGAATTCATTCTATTGAGTGCCATTCCAATTTCGGGAGTGAGCACAATATCAATGACAGAGCTCCCATCCGGGACTCTATTGACATCCCTGGAAAAGACAACTGACCTAGCTAAGTCTATGGAAAAGATGAACCTGCAGGAAACAAAGATCAGTAGGCTCAAAAAGGAGGTTGAGAACCTTCAGGAACTCAAATCTTCCCTTCATATCAGCCTCTCGAAGGAAAAGTAGTTGACAGATCAGCTCAAACAGGATTTAAAATAGCTCCAGAAGAAACAATGGCAGGAAATACTTTGGTCGAGGTTAAAGAAAGTTTATGGATAGACATTACCAAGTCCATAAACGACATATGGCCCATGATACAGATCATGTTTGAGCAGAATGAATTGGTTCAAAGAAGCAAGCAGGCCATTGAGAAGATCATATCAGAATTGGGAGAGATGCTAACACAGGCGAACAAGATCATCAAGTTCCTAAATTCTAAGACCAGGGAGGAACTGGAAGAGCTGAAAATTGAAAATAGAACAGAGACCATCCTTGAGGTCAAAAGAGTTTTGACCAAGAGAGAATTAATGCTTCAGCTGGAAGAAAAGGTTCATGCCATGGACCTAGGGGTACAAATATTCTTTAATAAGATTGAGGATCTACAGAAGAAAGGTCTACCTGGTCTAAAGGTAATCAATGATAAATTGATGACACTCCTAGACTACAAGAAGAGACTGCTCGATGTGGCTAAGGATAGTTCAAAGTTTGCAGGAATTCAAGGTAGCATCACTATCAAAGAATTTCTAGATGCACTTCAGTGGGACATTAGTATTCAACATGAGATTCAATACATCTTCGTCACCAAACCTACCTTTTCCAAGTACATAGAAATTCATGAAGTGTATCGAAGGCTACTCAAAGTCAACGTTTCCAGTCATCTTAGATGGGAGGAAATCTCTGATCTGGTCGAGTAGCAGATGATATATCTCAGTCCAGTCATTTGTCCATTCATATGAGGTTGTCCAGAAGCTTGATCAATGACCCACCCAGAAATCAACATGCAATTACACCACATCGTCAAGCAGTTCCTAGATTTAGGAAATTTGTTAAGTTAATTAGGCTAAAAATAGATTTAGCATGTTGTGGTCATTAATGACAAGATCGTTTATAATTTGAGTTATAAATACTTCATCATTCGAAGTATTGAAGGTGGTTGTTGATCCTCACACCCTGAAGTTATCAGAATGTAATATTTTTGAAGAGATCTTCCATTAATACAAAGAGGCACGTTTACAAGATTCTTGCGTGTATTCATTGGTGATGTTGTTCTTTCTAAGTTAAATGTTATTCTTACTTCATTATCATACTATTTTCTAAATCTAATCTTTAGAAGTAACAAAAGTTGCAGGATTTATCTCGTATACCCTGTTTTTGACTCAAAATATTTAAGTGTTTATCTTCTTATTTTACAATAAAGAAATTCTTAATTGCTTCTTTGTTGTAATTGTCTTTCTCACCTCTTCTACTATTCCTCATTTATGCTACTAAAGAATCCAGTGATTATATTATCTCACCTTGTGAAAGTTTTCCTTTGCGTTTCTGGTGTGAAAGTCATGCTCCCTTTCATAAGTCTTTTTCCTTTTCAGGAGAGCTCGTTACCTTTCGAAACCCTGACTTTGACACCCCTTCTGAATGAAGCCTGGTTAGGACAAGATCCAATAGTTTTGTGACTGAAGTCATTTTGAACTCAACCATCTTGCAACCATGGACTCCTGAAATTATATCTCCTGCTGCTAAACCTCAAACCACTCCCTCGACGCCATCTAGTCCCTCCTCATCCTCGTCTTCCATCGCTATATTTCCTATCATCCAGTTTGTTACCCCACCTCCTCCACCTGTCATGGCAACCAGGTACGCTCCCTTGGTGTTTGCTGCACCTCTTCATGCTATGTCCCAAGACTACCAAACGAGGCTCCCACATTTCGATGGAATAGGACCTCTGAATGCCCAACAACACATTGATAAAATGAATGATTATTTTGACCTGCACGAAGTAGATGAGGTTGACATTAAAATGAGATTGTTTTCCCAAAGTTTGGCAGGTGATGTTAAGAAATGGTATAAAGGTTTACGTGTTGCCTCTATCCTTGACCTTAACGCATTTCAAAGGAGTTTTCTAGACAGATGGGAGATAAATAAAAACCCTCTCCAAATATTGTCAGAATACGAGAATATTAGAAGAAATCAAGGTGAGATAGTACAAGATTACTACACTAGTTTCAATAACCTGTACAACTCAATCCTAGCTAAAATCAAACCTCCACAGGGTTTGGCATTGATAAAGTTCCCTGATGGTTTTGACACCAATATGTCATACCAACTAAGGGAAAGAAATTCTACCACCCTGGAGGAAATGCAGAAAAGTGCAATAAGTGTAGAGGCCAATTTGTTAGCAAAAAGGGCACGACAGAGGTCAGAGACGAGAGTAACAATTAAAGAAGAACCTTCTACATCAACCTTGGATTCCAAACTAGACTCCTTGGCTAGAGAAATGGAAGAATGATGGAAAGACTTACTGTGTCAGAAAGAAATCCTCCAAGAGAAAACCCACCAGCTCCTAAAGTTCAGAATCCTAACTTCAAGAGAAACCCTCCTCAAATTAGATAGAGAGATCCTAGAGATCAAAGGGAGAAGAGAGGTCCAGACCAACAGATCAGACCTCCCCTACAAGAAAATTATGCTGATGAAGGGGAGGAAGTGATTGAGGAACTAGAGGATACTCACATAAATCTCATGGGCATTCACGATAATGAAGCTATTTTCCTCACCCAAGAAGAGCAAGAACTTTTTCTTTTCAATCAAACAAAAATAAGTGAAGAAGTTGAAGATGCCAAACAACAGGAATTCGAAAATTCCATTCTAGAGGTACACCGACAGTACAATCTGTGGAGTAAAAAAACATAAGGGAGTTCCCCAAAAAAGACGATTGAAGCTAAGAAGGTAGTCAAAACCAAGAAAGCCTCTAATCCATCTATTGAGAAGATTCCTGATAAGAGTATTGCCGAAGTTCCCATGAAAATAAACCTTACTATTCTTAAAAGATCACCGCAACCTGAGGTTTCATCAACTAATCAACCAAGTACTTCTGGCCAGAAGAATGTGGTAGACAAACCAGAATTGATGAGCCAAAGCAGAGTTCCTACACCTTTTAGCCTCAAAGGGGAATTATCCAAAGTAAAAATTGCTATTCCACTTTCTGAGTTGATGAACAAAGACGCTTATCATTCACAAGTGAATAAAGCACTGACCATTGAACCTGGCATAGGTCCAAAAGAATTAACCATTGGATCAATAAATCATTCAAATACTATGAACCTTACAAATGATCAACCTGAACTTCTGTTCGGACCTGAAGTAGATGGACGAGATGATAATGGTGATGTCACTCCTTTTTACATCAGTTTGACCTGATCTTGCATAATGATATGCTAGATTCGGGTGCTTCCCACAATCTGATGCCTAAAGCAGTGATGAAGAAATTGGGACTGGAGGTCACCAAATCTTACAAGGATTTACACTCTTTCGACTCCAGTAAAGTTAGATGTATTGGTTTGATCAAGGACCTATGTATCACTCTGGTTCAGATTCTTGCGAAGAGCATGGTCTTGGATGTGGTGGCTGCAGACATTCCCCCAAAGTATGAAATGTTTCTATCCTGGTCTTGGGGGGCTAAGTTGAGAGGTACACTGTAGCTAGATATGTCGTATGCCACTATCCCAGTTTTTGGGCAACAAAGAAGGCTGTACAGAGAAACATTGCTGAAATACATGGTCAGTAGCCAAGAAAAACCACACAACTATCCTCTTTACTCCACGCATTCTGACTTGGATTATTTTATCTTGTACAACGATGGTGACACGAGAGAGCAAGACACTCAGCTGGGAGAAGATACATCTAGTCCAGATGAAAGCCAAGAAATCATTGAGGTAGAGAGGAAGAAAAATGTGATAACTGAAGGATTACCAGCAGATTTTTGGAGCATGGATTTTGATGGAGTAGTAAGCAAAGACCAAGCTGGAGTAGGAGTTTGGCTGCACAATCATAGAACTAGGTATTCAGAATACCATTCTTACAAATTAAACTTCCAATGCACTAACAATATCGTTGAGTATGAAGTCGTGATGCTTGTTCTGAAGCTTTTGAAAAGAGTTGGTGCCAAACAAATTATGGTAAGAGGTGATTCTGAGTTAATAATAAAGCAAATTAAAGGTGAGTATGCTGCAAAACATCCCCATCTTAGAGATTATCAGAATGTTGTTCTTGATGCCCTGAGATGTTTCACTGAATTTGACTTGCAGGTAATGCCTAGGGGACAAAACATTTTGGCAGATGGATTGGCTACGTCAGCAGCCACATGTAAGATTCATTTCTGCTCAACCCACCCATACATGGTAGAGGTGAAGTGCAGACCAACCGTTCCCGACAATATTAGGTAATGGCGAGTGTTTGGTAATGATGATCAAATCGAAGATTTTTTGCAGTGTAAAAATGATTTTGAATGTACAAATATAGATTTAGAGAACGAGGATGAAAATGTAAATTGATCTGATTTTGAAATTGATAGTGTAAATAGCGTAGATTCAGGAGAATTAGGTGATGATGAGATGGAGGTTGATATTCTGCATTTGAAAAGTAACATTTTACCTAGAAGCCTAGTTCCTTTAGAGGATTTGTTCGATTTTAACGATGTAGCCAAAAAACCAAAAATTGAAGCTAGTGGACAAGAAGTAGAAGATTGTAATATAGGTATGGAGGAGAAAACCAGTATGGTCAAATTGTCCAAATCATTACCCCCCGAGCAAAAGCTCAAATACATTGAGTTGTTCAAAGAATATTCGGATGTCTTTTCCTGGGGTTATGAGGATTTGAAAGCTTATGATACCAACATCATACAACACAGGATTCCAATAAAAGAAGACCAAAAACCATTCAGACGGAAACTTAAAAGGATAAATCCCAAGTTACTCCCTCTGATAGAAAAGGAAATCAAAAAAATGTATGATGCTAAAATCATAGTCTCGTTGTGTTTTTCCAAATGGGTCTCTAATTTGGTCCCTACATGTAAGAAATCTGGGGAAATTAGGCTTTGCATAGATTTCTGAAATCTGAATAAGGTCTCCCTGAAGGAAAATTACCCCTTGCCGAAAATGGACCACATCCTTCAAAGGGTGGTGGGATCTAGTCTAATCTCTTTGCTGGATGGTTTCTCGGGTTATAATTAGGTCCTCATCCATGTAGATGACCAAGACAAAACCACTTTCACTACACCATGGGGCACTTTCATGTATGTGAAAATTACTTTTGGTTTGATGAACGCAGGAGCCACTTTTCATAGAGCAATGGACATCACCTTCGTGGAAGAGTCAGGAAAATTTATCATCATCTATCTAGACGATGTAACTATGTTTTCCCAGTCTGATGAAGAGCACCTGAGACATCTCAGAAGAGTCTTCGAGAAATGCAGGAGGTTTGGGATTTCTTTAAATCCTAAGAAAAGACTTTTCAGACTAGAGGAAGGCAAACTGCTAGGGAACATAATCTCCAAGGACGGAATCAAAATAGACCCTAGTAGAATCGAGGCCATACAAAAATTAGAACAACCAAGAAGCATAAAAGAATTATAGTCTTTTATCGGAAAAATAATTTTTCTACGGATATTCATACCCAATCTGGCAGATCTCCTCAGAAACATTACAAATATGTTAAAAAAGATGTAAAAATAAAATGGGACACCGAGTCCAGGCAGTCTTTTAAAAAAGTCAAACGAGCACTCACAGAAGCCCCCATTTTGATCAATCCTGATTTTACCAAGGATTTCTATCTTTTTTCTTTCGCCTTTGAACATACCATTGCAGTGGTATTATTATAGAAGAACAACAAAGGGTATGAACATCCCATAGAATTATTCAATAAATCGTTAAGAGATGTTGCTTTAAATTACAAGATAATGGAGAAACAAGCTTTTGCCTTGGTAAAATCCATAAAAGATTTTAGGGTCAACATTCTCCATTTCCACACCATTGCATATGTTCTGAATGCGGTAGTAAAAGACATTTTGACCCAGGACAATCTGGATGGAAAAAAAGGAAAGTGGATTGCTGTCATTTTAGAATACGACATAGATATTAAGCCCACAAAACTAATCAAAGGTCAAGGCCTTGCAAAATTAATGGTTGAATCAAATTTCCATTCTCTTGACATTAATTTATTAGCTGCAATAAATGAATAGGGCGAGATGGTGACTCCAAGCATGAGAGGGGTATTTCTAAACTCTCCATGGTACGCAGACCTTATTTTTGTTTTGCAAAACTTACAAGCTCCCCCTGGTTTGACTAGGACCAAAGATAGATTTTTGAAGTTGAAAGCCTTAAAATTTTGTATTCTAGAAGGAAATTTGTATTGGAAAGATCTTGGAGGTATTCTGTTAAATTGTTTATTGAAAGATGAAGGTGACAAATTGTTACTAGAATTTCATGCAGGACAATGTGGTGGCCATCTGAACTGGAAGGTCATATCCAACAAAATCCTTAGAGCTGGTTTCTATTGGCCCACCCTGTTCACTGATGTACATTGTACAGTGGCTACATGTCATCAATGTTAGCTATTTGAAGGCAAAAGGAAACTCCCTCCTCTCCCACTGAAACTGATCTCAGTTGAATCTCCTTTCCAAAAATGGGGACTGGACTTCATTGGAGAAATACACCCCTGTTCTTCAGTCCAGCACAGGTGAATTCTCACTGCCACAGATTAATTTACCAAATGGATCGAAGTAGTACCAAACAAGCTAGCCACTGATTCTGTTATTATAAAATTCCTTGAAAATAATATCTTGTCTCGTTTTGGATGTCCTAGAAAGATTATAACTGATAATGCAACTACTTTTCGGTCGAAGAGACTCATGGATTTCTGCAACCAGTATCACATTGGTTTGGGACATTCCACAGCTTACTACCCTCAGGGGAATGGGCTGGCAGAATATTCAAACAAAACCTTGGTGAACATCATCAAGAAGGCGTTGCAGAAAAACAAGAAATTGTGGCATAACAAGCTAGTGTTCGCATTGTGGGTTGATAGACTGACCACCAAAAGGTCAATTGATATGTCACCATACCAGCTGGTCTATGGCACATAAGAAATTTTCCCCACTTCCTTAGGAGTCCGTGTCATGAAGTTTCTTCAAGACATACAAGCCAAGCCAAATGACTCGCAGAGAAGGATCAAATAGATGATCCATTTGTAGGAGTCTAGGGAAGAAGTCTTCAACAAGACTTAGGTAGTCCAAGACAACATCAAGAAGATTTTTGACAAAAGAACCTAGGAATATGATTTTGAGCTAGGAGATTTGGTGCTAATATGGGATGCCATAAATCAAGACAAGGGAAAGCATGGAAAATTTGACAGTCTATGGAGAGGACCATATATGATTCAAGCATTCAGGGGAAACAAGGCTTTTTTGCTAAACAACACTGATGGGACAGATCTGCCAGGAGGACCTGTAAATGGCAGAATGTTGAAGCATTATGTGCCACCTCAGTAGATACTTGAGTTTCACTCACCATTGTACATACCATTTTTATTTTTTGCCTGCATTTTCTAAGTGAATAACATAAGTCAGTTGGTTGAAACCCAAAGAGAAGGCCCTAAGCCGCTGATTTGTGTTCTTCCATTTCTTTTTTGAAAATAAAGCCAATCGATCAATGAAGGCTACTAGGAAGAACTTTTTAGAACGACAGGAACCAGGATTCTTAGCACTTCACAGGGAATGTACCATCCCCAGGTGGAGTCGTTGTTATCACCCTATAATTTATAGCATCACTGGTGACTGGAATATTATATGTCTCTAGTGTTTGTTGACAAATGATTTTTCATTCTGCAAATAATTTGAAAAAGAAAAGAAAAAAAAAAAGAAAAAAAAAAGGAAAAAGAAAAGGAAAAAGAAAAAAGAAAGAAAAGAAAAAGAAAGAAAAAGAAAAGAAAAGAGGGCATAAAAGAATTTCAATACAAGCCCCATGCAATAAGAGTAACTTGGTCCATACCTTTCAAGCATGGCCAAGTTCTTTTTAAATTGATGTTGATAGGATTAGTGAATGAGTTTGGCTAAAGAGTTTAATCTTAGCCAAAGTATCTAGGTTAGATCAGTGAATAAGTCTGGCCAGACTGTCTAATCTTGGTCAGATAGCCCCAGGGTAGAGTAAATTCTTAACCCAACACTTTAATCTGGGTTAATTGTCATAGAAAGCTAGGTTAGAATATAGGCTAGTTTCTTTATTTCTTTATTTCAATAAAAGCAAGCTTGATGATAGATGTTACACCACGATTTGGATACCGAAAATGTTGTTTCACTAACCCCTTGGTGGTGTAGACATGGAAAAGCCTTGGAAAAGTTGTGAAATTAACTTATCCTAAGTTTATCAGTGCATGTATTTTTCATGCCCTCACTTATGCTCCGATCATCTATCAATGCTCCAGATGAATGCAGGAAGATCTACGGTGAACAGACTTTTTCGG
>JASDQU010010789.1:19992-30205 GCA_032191745.1 Picea mariana | reverse complement strand
GATTTCGGATAGAGACGTAAAATTTACATCTGCTTTTTGGAAAGAATTGTTTGTAGGGATAAATACTAATTTGAATTTCAGCATGAGTTATCATCCACAAATGAATGGACATACTAAACAAACAAATCAAATCTTATAATATATGCTCCACATGTATGTAAGAACAAAACCAAGCAAGTGGGAAGACTACCTGCACTTGGTAGAATTTGCATATAACAATGGGTACCAAACTTCGACCAAACTAAGCCCCTTCAAGGTGTTGTATGGTAGAAAGTGTACGACTCCAATTAGCTGGGATAACTTGCTTGAAAAACTTCTGGTTGAGCCAGAGATGGTCCAAGAAATAGAGAGTATGATAAGAAAAGTACAACAAAAATTAAAAGAGGTGCAGGACAGACAAAAATGCTACGGGGACGAGAAAAGATGACACTTGGAATTTCAAGTGGGAGATCATGTTTAATTAAAATTCAAAGCCCGGAAGAGTTCACTAAATCTAGGGAACTGTGCAAAGTTGGCACCCAGGTTTTGTGGGCCCTTCAAGATACTAGCTCTAATTGGACCCATACAATACCAACTTGCACTTCCAGCCAATCTAAAAATTCATAATGTATTTCATGTTTCTCTGTTAAATAGTTGTATTCATGACCCTACTCATATGATCGATTGGAACTTGGTGCAGGTGGAACCAGAAGGAGAGTTCCAAGTGGAACCCCTATGTATACTGGATTGGAGAGAAATAACACTTCGGAACATAGCCATCACTCAGGTAAAGGTGAAATGGAAGCACTTTAACCCGAAGGAGGCCACTTGGGAGTTGGAGGGAGATTTGCGGAAATATCATCCAATCATGTTCCAAGAAAGGAAAATACACTGAGGACAATGTTTTATTGAAGGGGGAAAGGATGTAGCATACCCAAAAATAAATTATTTATGAATTTGAAATTTCTTAGGAAAATTATTCCGTTTTTGGTAAATTTGAAACTGGAATTTTTTTTTCCATTTATGGAAATTCTGAATTTCGAATTTGGTTAATTGTAATTAATGATTATGACTATTGGGAAGAGATCTGATCTGACCCAACTAACTACTTGACTATGATGCTTGCATGAAAAAAAATATTTTATAATTATTGTAGGAGGATGAATAGAACAACCATGTTGAAATCAACTGACCATCACTCCATGAGTGGCGAACATGTTGGAACTACCTTAGGGCTCATTGTTACAAGTGAAAAATAAGGAATTTGGCCATTGGCAGCCCCTAAAAATTAGGGGTTTAGAAAGCTGCAAAAATTCCCAAGGGGACAAAAAGACCTAGGCTTTTTTGGTTTTGGATATATAGCATATGTGAGGAGGTAGGATGCTACCTAGTATGCCGGGGAAAATCACTATTTTCTTGGTGTTATGAACACTACTTGTTGAGTGTGAGGTGAGAAGGAGACTGCTGGAACTAAAAGGCATTTGTTGAGGAGGAGTTCTAAGTTATCCCTCATGGATTCATGGTCAGGCTAGGGGGTGAACGGGACAAGTGATTTGGCTACCCTGTTCTAATGTTGGGAGGAGCATGGTTGTTCCTTTTGTATTATAGTAAACTAGTTTATATACGTGCTTCTACCCTTATCTAGTTATATATCTCTTATTGTTTTTGAAATGGAATACATAATACATCAATATATTTCTGGTTAAATTATCTCTAATGCATTTCCTTTTAATTAAGAGTCGCTTATATGTAAATGACTCAAAGAGTAGAAATAGTATAATGTGGTGTGATTGATGGTTGGAAGTTAAATTTTGAATGGATGAAATGTTATTCTTCGATTTTAGAACCTACCTCTATATCCAGAATTTGAGTAAAATCAGAACTGGAGAATATGTTGGAATGCTCCTAATTAAAGAATAAAGTTAGTCTAAAACTAACTTCAGATGATATAAATCCTATGATTGTATGAAGGCGAGAATAGAAAGTTATTATACGCCCATGTCTTACTGTACAAGAATGTACAATGGATTAACATTGTCATAATATCGATACATGTTGTAAATGAAGACTCGTATGAAATCCTATGTATGTATTTAATATATATCTAATACCTATTGAGAGGATGACTTTACAACTCGACTTCGTCGAGTTTCTTGTTGAAGGAAATTGTAAGTTGATTTCATAATACATGAACTGTAGATTTCTCTAGATTTTTGACTCAACAAGCGTTAAACTATAATACGACAATAGTCTCACTACTCATAACAGATTCCCGAAACAAATAAGAATTAAAAGGATGAATTAAAAAATTTTCTGAAAATGAATTGCTCTAAGGGAAAAGACCGACAAACTTAGTAATAAAAAATACGAAAACCTCTTTCATGAATAATCATTTTTGGATAAGATCGAAAGAATGAAAATTGTATTGACAAGAAGCAATTGATACAGATAATAGAAAAATAGTGGAACAATAGTCTGTACAGGACACTAAATAAAATAATAATGGAATTCCTAGACTCTAGATATACAAATATTTTTATATGTATGACGAAGACCTGCATAAAAATGAGGATCTATTTTTTTAGGAATCAGTGTAACTAGTGTCTTTGTTACCTTAAAAGAAAATCAAATGACTCATACCACCCTCCATCCTTATATAGAACATGTGCGAAATTGAGTAAATCGTTCATATTCATAGTTGAAATAGTAACTAAAGTTTATATCATATCAATTACCTCGCAAACCAGAAGTTATTTTTTACGAGGGAGACATAGAAGCAGAACTCGTTTAAGAAAAAGTGATATCTATTTATATATACAAGATCGATTTAAATTCTAGAATCAAAACATTAGTAAACAAAGCACACCCACCCTAGAAAGGTGCTTCCACTCGCAGGTGCTAAGATAATGAGAATTATAATCGGAACTCTGGAGTTCCTTTCCATTAATTCTTCTAACAAGCTAGTTACAGAGATAAATTTATTCGTCTAACTAAAAGAGTCTGAAAATGTTAACCTAGGTTAAACATCGTATATTCTTCCTGGTATCAACGAATACTCTCAATCCCTATCTTAGAATCCAAATACCTTTCTGGAGTTCGAAGCTATCTTAAAACTGGGAATCTCAGAGGGGAAAGACCCTGCAAGGGCAACATGATATTAAAGTTAATAATAGTATAAGTTTGTAATCAAGAATCTCACTGTCATAATGTATAACATAAATAAAGGGAAATAAAATTTTACCATAGATCTTGTTAATGCTCTGTAAATTCCTAGAGGTTGTCAGGGTAGGAGAAATTTATAAGAGGTAACTTTATCCAACCACTTCGAAACTGGAATCTATCCCTACCAGCTTCAGAGAGGGATCTCTCTGTATGATTTAGCTATGTTTTAACTTTAAGATATTAGGCTAGTTGTACAAAATAAGATTGACTAGTTTGTTGTTTTTGTTGAGTTGGCTGAAGGGGCTTTACGAATCCATTGGGCTATGGGGTCTTTGTTATAAAGATAGAAATTTAAACCAGAAACAAAAGATACTTTTCACAGGGAAAGATAATGCATTTGTTGGATTATTTTAGAAGTAAAATGATGAATAGAAGAAAAGATGAGAATATCAATTAAAGTAAAGAAGCATTTAAGAATTTCTTCACTATAATATCAGAAGATGAACATTAAAATCTTTCAAAGTCTGAAACAGGGTATACAAAGATAAATCCTACAACACATGTTACTTTTAAAATATTTAGATTAGAAAACAATATGACAATTGAGAAAGAAGAACATTCAACATAGAAAAGAAAACATCACCAATGAATAACACGCGAGAATCCTGTGAAAATGTCTCTTTGTATTAATGGAATATCTCTTGATAAAAATTACAGTCTTGTAGCTTGTAGGGCATAAAGATCAACCCTCAGTACTTCAAAGTTTGAAATATTTATAATCAAAATTACATACAATCCTGTCATTAAAGATCAGGATGTGGAAAATCTAAATTTATCTAACTAACTTAACAAGATACAAAAATTTAGGAAACTACTTGATGATGTGTTGTGTAGAGACTGTAAAATACAAAATTTGATACAATTTAACATATAATTCCTTTTAATTTGCATAAATAATTCAATCACTAGCATATAAGAAAAATATTCAGCATAGATTAAAATCTATCTATAGAATGAAATAACTAAGCCATTCATAATAAAAAAATACCTGCATTTGATGCTAAAACCCGTTGTTTGGGTTGGTCCAACATTGAAGTTGAAACTGTCACACACTACCCAAAACTGTGTTTCCTCCCTACTAGCTAGGAGCAGCATGTCTGGCTCGCTAGCTACAGGATATCGTAAGGATATCCTAGCCCCCGTGCCCAAAACCCCCCAGCAAACCGGTGCCCCCTGCTTCTGATTCACCAAAAACCCCCAAAGACAAAATCCTCACACCAAAGATCTCCACAGAAAATCTCCCACCGAAATATATCCTCCTCCCAAAATGTTTCCTCCTCCTCCAAAAGAATTCCTCTCCCTGTAAGACTCTCCCCGTCATATTCCCCCTTCACTGACTCTCCCCCCTTCATTAATTTTCTTATCCCTTTATTTATTATCTTATCCCCTTATATTTATTATCTTATCCCCTTATATTTATTATATTATCCCTATATTTAATATCTTATCCCCTTATTAATGTTTCTTCCTCTCTCCGTATACATAAATCTTTAATACATTAAATTATTAACCCCCTTTAATTTTTTACTCAATTAATTAATGAGTCAATTAATAATTAATTAATTATGGACAAATAATTAATAATAATTAATTAGTTAATATTATTTAAGAATTAATTGTTGTTTAACTAACATATTAGGACAGTCGGATTATCAAATTAATTATTATCAATCATCCCTATACATCTATTTAAGCAAGGTTGTTACATACACCCACCCTTCAGGAAACTTCGTCCCGNTAATTGACAATATTAGTAAGTAGGTCAAGAAAGATCATACATACTAGTGTACATGTACAAGAAATGCATGTGTAGCTAGTACATACAAGTCTCGGGCGTGTAATAATAATCAATAACTATCACCCTTTAGTAATTTATGTATGCATCCAATCCAATCAACAAGACTAGTCTTTTATAAAAGACAATAAACCAATCAAATGTTTGAGAAATCCTTTAATTACAATTACCTGGTTCAACAATTTTATTTAGACAACTTTGGTTTAGTTATGAAATTATGCATATTCATATATGTTAGCACTTGGTAAATTTCCTAGAGGTTGAGAGCAGAAGAAATCTACTAAGGTAACTTTATCCAACCACTTTTGAAGCTCAGATCTAGCCCTTCCAACTTCAGAGAGGGATCTCTCTATATGATTTATCTATCTTTCAAATTTTAAATATTAGGCTAGGTAAAGAGATAGGTTGGTTTTCTTGTCAAAGTGTTTTTTCGAATTGGTTGAGATAGTCTACACATCCATTGGGCTATGGGGTTTGTGCTTTAATAAGATATGAAATACAAACCAGAAAAGCAAAGGGAAAACTTTCACAGGGCGAGATAATATAATCACTAGAACTTTTAGTAGCTTAAATGATGAACATAAGAAAAGATGAGAAAGATAATTTCAATAAAGAAGCAGTTAAGAATTTCTTTATTGATAACAGCAGGAGATAAACACATAGATCTTTCAAGTTAGAAACAAGGTATACGAGATAAATCCTGCAACATTCGTTACTCTTAAAGATTAGATGTAGAAACCAGTATGATAACAAAGCGAGAATAACATTCAACTTAGAGAGAAAAACGTCAGCAGTGAGAACACACAAGAATCCTGTAAAAGTGCCTCCTTTTATTAATGGAAGATCTCTTCAAAAAGATTACATTCTGATAGCGTCAGGGTGTGAAGATCAACAACCCTCAATACTTCGAAATATGAAGTATTTCTAACTCAAAAAAAAAAATGATCCTGTCATTGATGATCAGGACGTGCTAAATCTATTTTTAGCCTAACTAATTTAACAAATTTCCTAAATCTAGGAACTGATTGATGATGTGGTGTAACTGCACGCTAATTTTTGGGTGGGCCATTGATGAAGCCTCTACACAACCTCATCTGACTGGAAAAATGCGTGGACTGGGACAACTCATCTGCTACTCAATCAGATCACAGATCTCCTCCCATCGGAGATGACTGGGCACGTTGACTTTGAGCAGCCTTTGATACACTTCATCC
This sequence comes from Picea mariana, assembly GCA_032191745.1. Taxonomy (NCBI): domain Eukaryota; kingdom Viridiplantae; phylum Streptophyta; class Pinopsida; order Pinales; family Pinaceae; genus Picea; species Picea mariana. The sequence goes on along the minus strand of JASDQU010010789.1, from coordinate 23,995 downwards.
ATTTCTGTGTATTTGACGAATGTGGGCTTGGTGAGGAAGATGTATTGAATCTTATGTTGGATACTGATGTCCCACTGGAGGGCATCTAGGAATGCCTTCCCAGTGATGCTCCCTTGAATTCCTGCAAACTTCGAACTGTCTTTAGCCACCTCAGCCAATCTCTTCTTGTAGTCTGGGAGTGTCATCAATTTATCATTGATTACTTTCAGACCAGGAAGACCTTTCTTTTGGAGAGCTTCAATCTTACTGAATAATCTTTGTACCCCTAGGTCCATGGCCTGAACCTTTTCTTCCAATTGAAGAATTAATCCCCTCTTGGTCAAAACTCTTTTGACCCCAAGGATGGTCTCTGTTCTGTCTTCAATCTTGATCTCTTCCAACTCTTCCCTAGTCTTGGAATCAAGGAATTTTATGATCTCGTTCACTTGTGTTGAGATCTCTCCCAGTTTCGATCTGATCTTCTCGATGGTCTGTTTGCTTCTCAACACCAACTCATTCTTCTCAAACATGATCTGGATCATTGGCCATATCTCAATCATGGACTTAGTGATGTATGTCCATACATTCTCTTTAACCTCGGCCAAAGTCTTTCCTGCCACTGTCTGCTTCCAGAGCTGCTGTAGCTCCTGCTTGAGCTTCTCTGTCACCTACTTTTCCTTGGAGAGGCTGGCTTGGAAGGATTTTTTGAGTTACTAAAGGTTCTCAACTTCCTTTTTAAGCCTGTTGATCTCTATCTCCTGCAAGTTCATATTTTCCATGGATTTAGCCAGGTCGGATGTCTTCTCCTCTAATGTCAATGGATTCGCAGATGGGACTTCTATCACTGATGATGCGCTCACTCCTGAAATCGAAATAGCACTCAATGGAATGACTTTCATTGGCTTCAGTTGCTCTTTCTCTTTTAATAACTTCTCCATCTTAGCTTCCATTTCTTTGAGTTGTGCATTCTTCTCCATGAGCATCTTTAGCATCTCATATTTCTCTCTTTCATTCTCTGCTATCTCCTTCGCCTACGAATCCTCTGTGGGTGGGAGTTTCAGTTGTTTTCTCAAGGAGGCTATGTCAGCATTCTTCTTCTTGATCATTTTCTCAGCTTCTTTCACATTTGAAGGATTGTAACTTATTTTGAGGACCGACTCCTCCAAAGTCTTGATCCTATTGTCCTTTGCAAAGGACGATATCTTCTCCAGCTTGAGCTGTGTTTGAAAATTGTTCAGGGACACCTGCAATATAGACACTAAAGTGGAAGCATGCGAGAATATGTAGAAATCCATTTCCCCTATCTGCTTGTGTAGATCCATCTGATCAGCTGGATGCACATCCTTCATCTGGAATTTGAAGGTGGCCCTCTTGTAGTTAGTGATCTCCTTTGGATCTGGTACCTGTTCTTGGAGGAAGGTCATGTGCATTCTTCCCTTCTCTATGTCAAATGCTGACAATAGCCTATGTTGTGCAGTCAATGTCTATTTCCAAAATTGGGTGCAAGTACTATTGGTCAGGGTCTGGGTCTTTTTCTTTATCAGCTCATACTTCTCAAAGATACTAAGCTTCGATCCCCCCTTGCCTGGCTGGGTGGCCAATGGAGGATCTGTATATTTCTTTGCCAATGCTAGGGTTATGGACTTATGAAGGCTCGAATCGAAGGGTGGAATACCAACCTTGGTCACTGTGGTAGATGGGGCTTCTTTTTCCCCAGTCGGGCCAAGAGCTGTAGTAGTCTTAGGCCTCTTGGTATATAGCTAGAATTCCTTGGAAGATACCTCAGTGATAGGCAGAGACAAATCTTTCCTTGGCCTTTTCTCTTTTGGGATCTGTGGCGTGGTTTTTGGTGACACAATGGCAAGGGGACCTTGCTGTTCTATTTCTACCAATGTGTTGGACTCCCACACTGTCTAATTTGCAAATCTTTCAATTTGAGGCCTAGGCTCATGAATATATGGAATGTTTTTTTTCTTGACCCTCATCCCTGAGATGATCCCACAAGGATCATAATGCCATGAGAAGATCATGGTGAACTTCATCTCCCTCAGCATCATGTCCGCTTCTTCCCCAGCACCATGATTGTTGCAGATGAAGAAGCCAATCTGCCCTTTGATTCCAAGTTGTTGCTTTTTCTTCAATTACACAAAGTGAATGTCATTGGAATTTATAATCTACCTTATGTATTCCAAAGAAAAAATCCTAATAGGAAGATACTTGGGTAGATTATACGGTCCCAACTCGCACCCGTATACTCTGATCTTTGTGTAATCTTGATACATATACCAATCCCTGGTCTTTGTGTTGTCCAAGAGGTGCAGGATCCTCTGAACTTCATTGTTTATCCGAGGCTCGATTCTGTCGCCTAACATACTTACCATAGGGTGGTAGAATTGGTCGATGAACTCTTTAAAACTGAAATCCATGGAGTTGTTCTTGAGAAAGGAGGTCCATGCTGTGACCGCCTGAGGCCTACCATCTCCATCCATCTTCTGCATGGAAAAGCCAAATTTATCCGCTTGGAAGAAGAAAAACAAGTATGCTAGTATCGCTGAGTATCTGAACATGCCTTCCATGCTAAAATTCACGAACTGTTCATGAATATTGCCTTCCAAGAATGTGTTGAATTCAAGCTGGGTGGTGGGATTTTCATTGGTAGAGAAGATGGATAGAGAACCCATAATGGGTTCATCTACCCACTGATCAGAATAGTAACCTAACAGAGCACAAAGAGATGAAATGACCTGGTTTCCTTTAGTTGAGAACATGGAATACGAATAAGGAGGGTTTGTGGAGGGAAATTGAGCTGATGGGGGAAGGGAAAGCTCGAATATTTGAGCTCTTTGGGGGAAGGTCATCTTCTGGTATAATTCCGTAAGAATTTCCAGGTTGAAGGGAGATGTAGAGTCGGCTCGGGGGATTTTCATCATCTGGTCTATGGATTCGGGCGTGATGAGGAATATGATCTCTCTAGATGAGGAGATGACGGGTCTTTGTTTGAGAATGTAGTGAGCTTGACTCTTAAGAGTGAACTCGAGAAAGTGGTGGATTTGCGGGAAGAGGTAGAGGGGTAAATTAGACTCCCAGAGTCCAATTTCATCGCTCTGGTCTAGGAAAACTTCCCCGATCCATGATTGGAGGTTAGCAAAATCAAATTGCATTTTGTATATGTGATTAATCAGGCTTTGTCGACCAGTGGGATCCTATCCAGGTCGACAGGAGGTGGGAGAAACATATTCTCCACTCTTTCTACTTGTTTGGGCTTTGGCGCCATTTTTGCAATAGCACCTGCAATAGAACACAATGTTAGTGGGGGTGACTGACTGTAACGGAGGAGTAAAAGGTGTAGCAAATTATTTGGTGTGATGAGAGGTAAATGGTGAGGAAAGGGAGAATGAGGGGTATTTTTGAGTAAATGGGTGTCCGTTGGGGGCGTGGGAGACAGGTCAGCTAGATAATAGATAGGTTATCCAGTGATAAATGGCCAACAGATCGCTTAGTGTGAGATGGCGAGTGATGGTGGCTGAGGGAAATACAGATGGGTGATGTGGCAGTTATTGATTGGAGGTAAAATTCATAGTAAGGGGCTTGCCATGAGTGAATGGGGGGAAGGACTGACATCAGTTATGGGACATGACCACTTTGGGAAAGGTGGAAGGTGATGCCCAGAGGTGACGAAGGACTGTCAGATAGTAGGATAAGATGAGACTCAGGGCCATTAAAATGATGCCACGTATAAAAAGGGTCCCGCTAGAGGGAATATTCCATTCTAGAGCCCCCCTCGCCCCCCTTGGTTAAAAATAGATCAGTCGGGGGGGTCTGAAAAAGAATTTGAGCCATTGATTTGAGCGCCTGTTTCTTGGCCTCAGATCTTTACATGCCTTATATCACTCATTCAAGACCCACCCCCTCCATTAAAGGCAGAACGGATGGGTGGGTATGGAATCCAATGTTGACCGTAGATCTGTGTGCTCAATCCTAGGCCGTCTAGAAGCGCGTGGGTCTTATGAGCAATTCTGGACCC
>JASDQU010010788.1:204909-216500 GCA_032191745.1 Picea mariana | reverse complement strand
GGGTTTCCCATGAGTTTTTCCCACTTTCCTCATTTATTTCAGTGTATCTTTTGTATTTGGGTACCTAACATGGCCTTGTTGTCAAGACCCATTATTTGTTTTCACCGTAGTGATGTTTAGGGGGGGTGTTGGAGATACTTCACACACACCTAAGAATTATTTTTCCTAATGTTTTCCCTATGTTTACTAGTAATTATTGAGTCTCCTATAGTATAGGGAGAACATTCCTCTAGGAGAATATTCTCTTCCGTTCACACTTCAGTTTGATCAGTTGAGTGGAGTCTAGATGCCACATTGGGATCATCACCATGAAACATTGAGATCATCACCAACTAATGCACATTTTCCTCGGGGATTATCACCAGACTAGCACATTACTCATGATTCCTTGATCTCCTCCTCACTTCACTCTGTTTCAGTCAGTTAACTGAAGATTGAGAGACTAGTTAAACTCAAACTAGGTGGCAGTTAACTCCTGTAACTGCCTCAGAAACTAGACTAGGTGGAAATTTACTCCTGTAACTGTCGGTGTGTGTCCAAATCACTCTAGACCACTGTTAGCGCTAGAATTTGACTCTTGAATTCTAAGGAGTCAAGCGTAGCACACCTTGATTTAATTGGTTTTAGGAAAACTTAGAGAGTGGTAGGATCAATACGAAGGCAGTGAGATGACTGCAAAACAACAGATGGACATTGGGCATGGAGTCCATTAAAATAAATAATCACGTCTTAACATTCTATGGACAACAGGTCAAGCTAACAAAACTTAGATCATCTCCAAGGCTATAGAGAAATGGAATGAGGAAATGAAGAAAACAAAACTGCAAGTTAATCAAAAACCACTCTGATCCTTGATCAACTTACAAGGAAGAATACTCAACATTCAGAAACCCTTTCTGACTGTGAATATAAGAACTTGAATATTCTTGTGGCGAAAATTAAAGCATAACCTATACAATAACTCTCTCATCACAAAATTTTCATACATATACCCAATAGAAGAAAAATACATATTCAAGAAAATGACAAAAAAATGATTAACAAAGAATAAAAAATTGATCATAAACTTTGTTATCAGTTGAAATCTTTACATAGAAGTCTTTCATAAGGTTTTTCAAAATATTACATAGGTTGTTCACCCTCTACAACTCTCTCTCAGACCCTCATAATGAATCCTCCCTCTCCTCAACTCTTGCGCCCAAGCTGAACCATGTGAGGAATTTCTTTCTCAACTCTTCCTTTATATGTCCTTCATTTTCCAACCATCGAATGATCTTTACGCTATATTCATAATTTTTTCCTAGACAAACCGATGTATCTAATGAATATACATGAAAAACATTTAGTAAAGCACCAACACAGCTGTTCTTTGCACAACATTTCATCCACGTGAGCTCTCCCTTGGTCGTGGATTCTCTTGATGTGTGTTACCTTGGTGTTTAACAATTGGACTCGACCCTAGATGTTGGTAGTTTGCGCTTCCTTGCTTAGTTGGCCCGTGGGTATACTCGTGGCATTTCGTGAGAGTGTTGTCGATTGCTTGACAATATCAGGTGTTTGAATTTAATTATTGATCAATAAACAATATCCATAATTCAGCTGTGAACTCAACGATGGGGCACCTGTCTTTCACCTTTTTATTTTATAAAAGCCAATGAATATATCTGTTCTTGACTCGTAGAGCATAGGATATGCACTTCCTTTTGGGATCCTCCCTCATGGCACCTTTTTCACCGGTGCTTGGAAATGTGTGTTGCCTTGTGTTGAATGCTTGATGTTGTCAATATCTATTGGCAACAGTTTTGACACCTGTGCACTAACAACCGAACAACTGTTGATGCTTATATTCATTTCCTGAAGATAGAGTACACCTGTAGACTCTTCTTGTGCTTAATGATGTCCTACTTAAAATTGGTAGTTTCTTGATTTACTATATGAAGATGAAGAGCCACCATTCAATCCATAAGTTCATGATCATTTATGCACATTTCAATAGCCATGAGAACAAAAAACTTGTCCATTAACATCGAACTATATAGCTGCAGCAACTCAAAACCCTTACATATTGTAAATACACGACTTCAATAATGATAAAAATCATCTACATGCGTTTTGTCATTCTCGGGTGCTTTGATATGAGATGATTATGTTGTCGATGCTTGCTTGGCGTTGACATTTGGATGATTCTTTACACTTGTTGACCTGTGAACAAACTCGTGACATATGTGCGTGATTTAGGGATCTTTGTCTTGACATATACACAACTTGGGCTTAACACTTGATAGAGCTGGATGACTGGATGGTGATGAAGAGATAACTACAGATCCCGAGAGATCTTAAAGGCCAAACAACCAAATTTCAATCATATTAGAACCATTAAATCTAGTTTAAACTATTGGGTATGTGTTATATTCTTTTCACGCGTTGCCTCAATTTTCGTGTCCATTGTTGGACGGTTTTTCGACACATGGTTTTTTGCCAATGGTTTTCTATTTCCGGTTAAGGAATTAGGGTTGTTGACTAATCCAGTTCATTGGGTTAGGGGTTTGGATGCCATTGGATCCTATATGCATATTGTATTGTAAACAATGTATCACGATGAATGAATATAGAATATGTTAGTTTTATCGATTTGGATTTCGAGGGGAAAAATCTTCGTGTAATGTTTGTATTGGCCATTGTATCTTTTCTGTTCTTTTACTGAAAATCTATTTGCAGTAAATATTGTACAAGGTTAAAATATACATTTGGTATTAGAGATTTGTTGGCTTCAGGGGGACGCCTTTGTGGTCAAGGGTTTGGCTCGAGACTGTGATAAGCCTTGTTACAGTTGGATATCTGTGGTATTGATTTTTCAGGTGAGAAGAAATGGCGATAAATTCGAAAATGGAGATCGAGAAGTTTAATGGGAAAAATTTTGAGTTGTGGAAGCTCAAGATGGAAGATCTGTTGGTGGATAGAGATCAGTGGATCACGATGGATCCAGGTACTGCACCTACAGGAACTTCAACATATGACTGGAAAAATTTGGATCAGAAGGCGAAGAGCACAATCCGACTGTGTCTCTTACATTAAGTATTACTGAATGTGTTATAGGAAGCCACAACCAAGGATTTATGGGATAAGTTGGGGAAGTTTTATCATTCTAAGTCCCTAGTAAATAAACTATTCCTGAGAAAGAAGCTGTATAATCCAAGGATGAGAGATGGAGACTCGGTGGCAGAGAATTTGAATGCCTTCAATATTGTGGTAAGTCAGTTAGTATTTGTTGAGATTAAAATTTCATATGAAGATAAGTGTATCGGTTTACTGTGTTCTTTACCAGACTCGTGGGATAGTCTGGTTGTGGCCATAGGTAGTAATACAATTGCCTTGAAGTTTAATGAAGTGGTCTCATCCTTGTTTTTGGAGGAGATGAGACGAAAGAACATGGAAGGAATAAGCATAGACGCATTATTTGCAAGAGGATGCTCCGAGGAAAGAAATAGATCTAAGTTCTCAAGTGGGAGATCTAAGTCTAAGGGTAGATCTAAATCTCCTGGAAAGTTTTTAAAGGTATGTTGGAGATGTGGAAAAGAAGGGCACTACAAGAAGTAGTGTAGATCCAAAGTTGAGAAAAAGAAGGGATTTGAAGAATCTCCTTCTACAGAAGAAAATACCTCCAAGGAAAAAGGAGGGGATGTGTACTTGGCTTCTTCAAGCACACATGTAGATCATGAGGCATAATTGGTTGAATCAGGTGCATCCTTTCATATGACTCCCCACAGGGAGTGGTTCTGTGAATATGAAAGGTATGTTGGAGGTAATGTTTTCCTAGGTGATGATTCAACAACCATAATCATAGGACGAGGAAAAGTCCAATTGAGGCTCATAGATGGAAGGATTAGAACAATGTATGGTGTTCTGCACATCCAAGGTTTGGCCATAAATTTGATTTTTGTAATAAAAATGGATGATGCGGGGGTAAAAAAAATATTTGAAAAGGAAACATGCAAGATGGTTCGAGGAGCAATGGTGTTGTTGAAGGGAGTTTGGTTTGGAACTATGTATAAGTTGGAAGGAAGCACTATTACCGATGGGTGTAATAGTTCCGTTTTTCCTAATATTGGAGTTGAATAAGAAAGAACTCCTACAATCTCTGGAGAAAAGGTTATGTTGTGGCATCAAAGACTGGGGTATATCAGAGAGAAGGGTCTTCGACTACTACATGGTAAAGGTATGGTTGAAGGTATGTCTAACTGCTCTCTAGATTTTGATTTCTATGAACATTGTGTATATGGGAAGCAAAATCGGGTAAGATTCCCCTCTGGTGCATTGAGGGAAGAAGGAATTTTACAGCTAGTTCAAAGTGATGTTTTGTGACCTGTGTTGGTCCCATCATTGGGAAAATCTGTGTACTATGTCTCATTTATAGATGACTTCTCGAGGAATACTTGGATATATTTCCTTAGGAATAAATCTGAAGTCTTTGACAAGTTTAAAGAGTTTAAGGCTCTTGTTGAGAATCAAATAGAGAAAAGAATTAAGGTGTTGAGAACAGATAATGACGAAGAGTTTTGTGGGAATGAATTTGAATAATTTTATAAGAAGTGCGGTATAGCAAGCAAAAGACTACTCCATATACACTTCAGCAGAATCGAGTTGCAGAAAGGATGAACAAGATGCTAATGGAAAAAGCAAGGTGCATGCTTAGTGGTGTCGGGTTAGAGCAAGAATTCTAGGCAGAGGCAGTGGATACTGCATGTTACCTGGTCAAAAGATCACCCTCATCAACACTGGATGACAAGACCTCACAAGAGGTATGGACTCGTAAGAAAAATTCTCTCACACATCTCAAGGTATTTGGTTGTGATGCATATGTTCATGTTCCAAAGGAAAACATGAGTAAGCTAGATAAGAAGGCTGAAAAGTGTATCTTTATTGGATATAAAGATGGTCTCAAAGGTTATAAGATTTGGAACCCATAAACTAAGAAGGTAGTGTATAGCCGAGATGTGGTATTTAGAGAAATGAAGGATGTTGTTAAACATGAAGTCCTACCAAGTAAGGAAGAATGAGAGAAAATAGAGTTTGATTTAAAGGATGATGAATCAGACTCTACAAAAGAACAAGAATAAGAAGAAGAAGATCCTCATACTCCAGTATTGAGGAGATCGGTTTGATAAAGAAGGTTATCGTAAAGGTATACTCCATTTGATTTCCATTCAAATTTTGCTTTGTCTATTACTGATGATGATCCTAGAACTGTTAGGGAGGCAATGGATTCATAGGATGGAAATCTTTGGAAAAAGGCCATGGACGAATAAATGATAGCCTTGGATAAGAATGAGGCTTGGGATATATTGGAGTCGCTGACTGGAAGAAATCACTTTGGCAACAAATGGGTATTTAAAAATAAGTTGAATGTAGAAGGGAAAGTGGAGAAATACAATGATCGGTTAGTAGCAAAGGGTTATTCTCAGGTTGAGGGAATTGATTTTGGTGAGATTTTTTCTCCTGTTGCCAAGTTAACCTCTATAATATTTATGTTATCTATTTTTGCTGCATTTGATTTTGAAGTAGAACAAATGGATGTGAAGACAACATTCCTACATGGGGATCTGGAAGAAGAAATCTATATGAAGCAACCATAAGGATTTGTTGTGAAGGGAAAGAAGGAGATGGTATGAAAGCTGAAAAAGCCCCTATATGGTTTAAAACAATCACCAAGGATGTGGTATCAAAAATTTGATACTTATGTGTTGGGACTTGGTTTCTAAATAAGCAAAGAGGATCATTGAGTGTATTTTAAATTAATTGGTGATCATTTGATTTATTCGGTCTTGTATGTGGATGACATGCTGCTGATTGGAAACAACAAGGAGATTATCTAGGATGTGAAAACTCAATTGTCCTCTAAATTTGACATGAAGGATATCGATGCTTCAAATTTCATTTTGGGCATGGAAATTAAAAGAGATTGGAAAAAGAGGAAACTTTGGTTAAATCAGAGAAAATATGTCGAGACAATATTGCAGAAGTTTAATATGCAGGAATGTAAACCGGTCAAGGTTCCTATTCCTATTGGTGTAAATTTATCTGAGGATCAGTGTCCCAAGACACATGAAGAAGAGGAGGACATGTCTCGTGTTCCATATGCGAGTGTAGTTGAAAGTTTGTTGTATGTAATGGTCTGTACTAGACTGGACATTGCACATGCAGTGGGAGTTTTGAGAAGGTATATGTCAAAACTAGGGAATGAGCATTGGACAATAGTAAAAAGGGTTTTCAGGTATTTGCATGGCACTGCTAGCTATGGATTATGCTACCAAGGAATACTGGGATTGGACATAGTGTTGGATATACATGGCTTTGTGGATTAAGACTGGGATGGAGATCTAGATCGTAGGATATCTACAAGTGGGTACATGTTTAACTTGTTTGGAGGAGCAATAAGTTGGATGAGCAAAAGAGAGGTTGTAGTGGCACTTTCAACTATAGAAGTTGAATACATGGAAGCCACTCATGCAAGTAAGGAATCAATATGGTTACACATATTGTGTTTAGGTATTGGGTTGGTACATCAAGCTGTAAGGATATATTGTGACAGTTAGAGTGCAATTTGTCTAGCAAAGAACTCGACTTATCATTCAAAGACAAAGCATATTGATATTCAATATCACTTTGTGAGAGACATGGTTGAAGAAAAGAAAGTGTTGTTGATGAAGGTGGACACTTTGAAGACTGTTGCAGATTCAATAACAAAATCTGTGAGCACTGAGAAGTTCTCTTGGTGTAGAGGATCCATGGACATTACTGCCCTGGATTGTTGACTATGTAACCCTATAACCCCATGTATGCAAAGAAAACAACAAGTGGGAGAATGTTGGGTATGTGTTATATTATTTGCGTAGGGGGGTTTGAGGGGGGGTGCAGTTCCCACGAGAATTTTTTTTCCTCAGGAAACGTGTCGCATTTTTGCCTCATTTTTTGTGTTGCCTCAATTTTGGTGTTCATTGTTGGGCGGTTTTTCAGACATGGTTTTTTGCCAATGGTTTTCTATTTCTGGTTAAGGAATTAGGGTTGTTGACTAATCCAGGTCACTGGATTAGGGTTTTGGATGCCGTTGGATACTATATGTATATTGTATTGTAAACAATGTATCACAATGAATGAATATAGAATATGCTGGTTTTCTCGGTTTGGGTTTCCAGGGGAAAAATATTTGTGTAATGTTTGTATTTTCCATTGTATCTTTTCTGTTCTTTTACTGAAAATATGTTTGCAATAAATATTGTACAAGGTTAAAATCTACAGAAACTTCTACAGTTCCTCTTATCAAATTTTGATGAAAACGCTACTGAGGTACAGAACTTCCTGTAGCACCCTTTAAGCCATAATTTGACAATACAAATATTAGTGCTAACATGGGGTCCATAGGGGATGGCATGCTCCTTGCGAGATGCCAAGAACAAGAAGACTAGTGCCTTATCCATTGGGATATGGAGTCATCAACCTTCTTCCAAACCTCTGCAAATTTTCAAATTTTGAAAATACTCTATTGAAAACAACATACTGTTGCAAACCAAATGCTTAGGAAGGGAGCTTATTATCTACTCTAACCAACTCTGCTACTCAATTATGTAATTAAAAACTTCCAGAAGAACCATTCAAGTAACTGATTAACTAACCAAACTCTTTGTATATGCTTCAACAAAATGAAGGCTAGAACAAGAATCAACACTTCATCACAAATCTGATCTTTAGGTTTATAGTGAAACAAGGGATGGAACTTTGAACCTATGAACTCCATATAAATAGCCATCAGATCATAAAGAGTGAAAGAAATAGAATTTTGACAATAAGAGGTTACCTTTTCCTGATGTTCTAAATGAATGGATTGTCCCTGCTAATCCTCTTCTCCATGAATGATACCAATTTCCTGCTCATGATATAGTGAAAAAGAAGAAGAACAACTGAAATTTTCAATAATTCCAATCCCAACCTGCTCAATGTCTTCTAGAAATGTTGAATTATAGATGCCAAACATGAGTTTGCTAATTTCTGGAAACTAATTTTCAACAACTAGTGAAGATGAAAACTTAGTGATATGTTTATGAAATTCTTCCTTGTCTCCTTCGCTGCCTACTTCATCTTCTGATATATAACTGTTATTTGTTGTTTCATTGCACCTAGAAACTTTAGAAAGAAGGGAAGTAACATGTTCTTGTTCTTCAATATCACTGTCTCCATAGTGATCAAATGAAGGTGGACATAAAGCGATATAACTTGAGAGACCTGCTTATAAGATTATTCAATGGTAGGCTCGTTGTATGATCTTACAACAAGAGTTTGCTGAAAAGACACTTGTTCTTCCCCATGATCTTCTTCCTCTTTTTCTTTAAAAATATCTTCACAAATTTCATGACCAAAATCTTCTTCCAAAAAATCTTCATGAAGTTCATCACAAGAGGAAAACTCTACTATTTGCTGAACATAAGACTTAAACCTTTCACAACAATCTTTAAGAAGTGTGTCAGTAGAATAATACCTTTTACAATACTTGTTGAACACTACATGGAATTCCTTCAAAGAAGATATGCTAGAAGCAGGAAACATTCGGAACCATTTTCGAGCATCACCATATAATGAATATACATACATCTTCATGAGAGCATCTTCATGATAGACATCCAGTTGATCTATGCACTAATGAAACTTGACGAGATGTTGTGTCGGATTATCCTCCTCCTTTCCACTAAAAATAGGAAGAAAGTATGCGCAGTCTGAGAATGAAAGCACTGGATTAGGAAAACCAGGAATAACTGACAAATTGATAGGTGAAAACCTCCGAGCCAAGATAACTTCCATGGCCATTGCTATCCCATATCAGTGAAGTCGTCAAAAGGTTCTTCCTTCATGGAGTGGAGTCGCCAGGTGAATGATATGCGGTCTGATATATGTTCAGTTCTTGTTCACCATCAAGAAGAGAATCTGATCAATGTCGTTCTCCCAGGGAAGATTACTTTATTTCCATCCTCGACAACAACGCCAAAAGATGTTAGCGCTATAATTTGAATCTTGACTGCTAAAGAGTCAAGCCTAGAACACCTTGATTTAATTGGTTTTTGGAAAACTTAGAGAGTAGTAGGATCAACATGAAGGCAGTGAGATGACTGCAAATTAGCAATTGGCCATTGGGCATGGATTCCATTAAAACAAATAACCATGTATTAACATTCTATGGGCAATAGGTCAAGCTAACAAAACTTAGATCAGCTCCAAGGCTATAGAGAAATGGAACGAGGAAATGAAGAAAAAAAAACTGCAAGTTAATCAAAAAACACTTTGATCCTTGATACACTTACAGTGAAGAATACTCAACATTCAAAAACCCTTTCTGACCGTGAATACAAGAAATTGAATATGCTTGTGGAGAAAATTAAAGCATAACCTATACAATAACTCTTAGCACAAAATTTGCATACGTACCCGATAACAACAAAATACATATTCAAGAAGATGACAAAAAAAATGATTGACATAGAATAACAAACTAATCAAAACTTTTTAATCAGTTGAAATCTTTACATAAAAGTCTTGCATAAGGTTTTTCAAAATATTGCATAGGTTGTTCAACTCTCTCTTCCCTCTCCTCAACTGTTGTTGCACGCAAGCTGAACCATGTGAGGAATTTCTTTATGAACTCTTCCTCTATATGACCTTCACGTTCCAACCAACGAATGATCTTCACGCTATATTCATAATTTTTTCCCAGACAAACTGATGTATCTGATGAAGATACATCACAACCATTGAGTAAATCACCGTCACAGCCGTGCTTTTCACAACATTGCATCCCTGTGGGCTCTCCCTTGGTCGTGGCTTCTCTTGATGTGTGTTACCTTGGTGTTTAAAAATTGGACTCGACCCTGGATGTTGGTAGTTTGCGCTGCCTTGCTTAGTTGGCATGTGGGTATGGTCGTATCATTTGGTGAAAGTGTTGTCGATTGCTTGGCAATATTGGGTGTTTGAATTTAATTCTTGATCAGTAAACAATCTCCATAATTTAACTGTGAACTCAATGACCGGGCACTTGTCTTTCACCTTTGTATTTTATAAAAGTCAATGAACATATATGTTCTTGACGGATAGAGCATAGGATATGTACTCCCTTTTGGGATCCTCCCTCATGGCACCTTGTGCTCTGGTGCTTGGGTATGTGTGTTGCCTTGTGTTGAATGCTTGATGCTGTCAATATCTGTTGTCAACAGTCCTGACACCTGTGAACTAGAAACCGAGCAGTTGTTGATGCTTATATTCATTTCCTGGAGATAGAGTACACCTGTAGACTCTTCTTGCGCTTAATGATGTCCTGCTTAAACTTGGTAGTTTCTTGATTTATCATATGAAGATGAAGAACCACCATTCAATCCATAAGTTCATGATTTATTATGCACATTTCAACAGCCATTGGCACACAAAACTTGTTCATTAACATCGAACTATATAACTGCAACAACTCAAAACCCTTACATATTGTAATTACATGGCTTCAATAATGATAAAAATCATCTACATGCGTTTTGCCATTCTCGGGTGCTTTGATATGAGATGCTTATGTGGTCGATGGTTGCTTGACATTGACATCTGGATGATTCTTCACACTTTTTGACCTGTGAGAAAACTCCCGACATATGTGTGTGATTTAGCAATCTTTGTCTTGACATACAGACAACTCGGGCTTGACACTTGATAGAGCTGGATGACTAGATGGTGATGAAGAGATAACTCCAGAGCCCGAGAGCTCTTAAAGGCCAAAAAACAAAATTTCAATCATATTAGAACCATTAAAGCTAGTTGAAACTTATACAACTCCTCTTATCAAATTTTGATGAAAACGCTATTGAGGTTTGAAACTTCATGTAGCGCACTTTAAGTCATAATTTTACAATACAAATATTAGTACTAATAGACCACCATTATGGTTCATTGGCTTCTCCTCCAATGCACATTAGTTGAGTTATACATAGTATATCATGTGTAAATTATCATTCATTCATTTGGTTAATGAGAATTCTTCCATTCTTTCTCTCATGCTTTTATTTTCTCATATTTTCTCTACAAACTGTGTATGTCATTTGTTATCTAGATCTACTATGTGCAAGTTCAACACATTTACATTTTTAATATCCAAAAGGGAATGGAAAGACGTTAAAAATGATTATCTAACTTTAAGATTCAAAAGGGAATGGAAAGAGGCTAAAAATGATGGAAGAAATAAAGAGATCATGACATCAAATAGATAAGGAAAAAATTTACATATAAAACTTAAAAAGAGAAGTCAAAATTGTACATAAATAGTTCAAATTTTGAAAAAGGAAAACATTGATTAGGTAAGCTTCTTTTGGAAATAAATAATTTGGATAAATATAATGGTATAGTCATGGAAGATAAAGTGATTGTTGGGAGATAATAGTTTTGAGCTTGTAACTATATGGACCCTAATTAGAAAAACATTGCATGAATAGTTGGACATTGGGGTTATAGTTCAATTAAGGAGAAAGATTATAGAAATTGGGGTTACTTTTTCATCTTTAAGTCAGTTTCTT
>JASDQU010010788.1:193902-204742 GCA_032191745.1 Picea mariana | reverse complement strand
TACACTGATTGGATTTTTGACAAGAAGAAACAAGCATTAGCCATTTTAAAGGAGAAACAAAGGAGTTAATAAACTATGACGAAGTTGTTATGTTTTCACCTTGCTAGGAGAGTGTCATGTATCCTAACCCCTTGGCAATTATTTTTGGACACATGGATGGCTTAGTTTGGGTGGATGCTTGACCTTGGTTAGAGCATTGATAAAACACCCTTGCCTAGGAGGTTGATACCCTTAAAATCTTGTTGACTAACCTATGGGTGCATACAATGGAAGAGTCGGTTGCTCAACTAGTAGAGGTACCTACCTAGGAGGAGGAGGATTGAAATCTTGGAGGAAAGCACTTAAAACTTGGAGTTTGGGACCATGTGATATGAGGTACATGGTATATGAATGAGCCCTTGGTTGGTTCATGATGGACATGCACATGTGGAGGTGGCTTGCTCTTGATTTGCTAGACCTCAACTAGATCCTTATGTGACCTTCTTTTTTGGGGTGTTGGAGACCTTGTGAAATCATGTTACTTGCTTGGAGGATGCATTGCACTAGAGGAGGATAATTGGACATTTTGGAGAGGGGCTGATTTGAATTTTCTTCTTGCACCACTTATTGTTCATGTTGACTTGACATATTAAAGGATAACATGTTAAGTGATGTTGGCACAAGGGCAGACTCGGGGTTCAACGCTACAACAACGCACCAACAAAACCCTAACTACCGGCCCTTTCGACAACACCTGCGAAGCAGATGAAGTCTCACCCGAGGTAGAGGCAGGGGTGGTTGCAAGACTCGGGTGTCTGCAACCTTAACTAGGACACAGATCTATGATTCTAATACTTAATAAAGCACTTAGCACTGTCAATTCCTCAATATGCAATCAACATCTACTTCGCCAATAAAACAGAGCTTCGCAACATCCACACTGATATAAAATATTTAAGCACTTAGCATAAACAAATAAGTAGATCTAGCGGATCAAACACTAAGCACATTCATGTGGATCAGATCTAACATTCTCACATGTCATTAGCACTAAGCATAAGAATATCTATCTAATCATCTCAAATCACTTAGCAAAAGAAAACATAAACACATTAAGACAAGCACAAAGCAAGATAACACAGTGTTTACGTGGTTCACCCCCACCCCGGGGCTATGTCCACCAACTCTTCTTCTTTATTGTCTTCAGTTAATTGGTTACAAGAACAAAGCCATCAAAATCCTTACTTCGCACAGGACAAAAGATCTGTGCAGCTTGTTAGATCCTTCTTCCTTGCATTACAACACTCATCCTTCCACAATCTGTTACAAGGACCTTCACTTAGCTCTGGAAGTCTCTTACGGTCATGCACACAACACTTACAGACTCTTTTTGCAGTTAGCATACATTCACATCACATAGGTGCACTATTCCACTACTTCTTACATTGCCTAGACTTCTATTTATACATACAAAATAGGCCTAAACATGGGTAAACCCATGGGCCGATATCCCATTCCCATTACATATTCCCAAAAACCCAAAAGTGGGCCGAGATCCCTTGATCTCTGCTTCGTCTTACGCTCCTCCTTTGACAGGCTGTCGAAGTCCCAAAATAGGTCACTATGACCAAGAATCTCCCAAAACTAGGTCAAGGGCCAACAAGCCCCCAACACTCACTTGTGACTCGTCCCGAGTCACTCTAATCTGACCAGTTTTGCCTCAAATGCCTTGAGCTTGGCTCAAGCTGCTTTGACCTGCTGCTGTGCGACGACCTATTGCTCGGTGAACTCCTGGATCACTGTGTCGTTCACGGGCCCTTCTAGGCGTTGTTCTGCTGTGATGACAACTTGTTCTAGCTCTGCTCCTCGTCTTTCAACCTCTGTGAATAATTGGCACACCTTATCTTGCACTGGTTGAATCCATTGAGTAACTTCCATGACTCTGCTTTGAATCATATGGATTTGCTGCTGGGTGGTCTGTTGCTCTTGAGACCGCTTCATTCTTTCCACAACCGACAAGGCCTTCAGCTGCACCTATAGTGTGTTTGCGTGCTTCTTTGCTTCCTTGAGTTGCGACTCTAATGCCTGTAACTCTGGATTCTTGGTGAGGTTCTCGTATGTTTGGGTGCTGCGGTTACTCAGCTGCTTGCACTCCAAGGAAAGAGATTTTATTCTGTCAACTGCGCTGCGGGTAGTTGCTTCCCTTTGGTCTCTTACATCTTGAGGGGTCTCGGGCACAGTGCGAAGGTCCAAGTCTGCTATGTGCTGCTGGATTACTTCTTCAAGTTGTGCCACCTGCTATGGAACTCGCTCTTTGGTATTTACTTCTATGACTGTCACAAAGCGAAGTGATTTGTGAACCATTTCCTTTACTTTGAGTTGCTCTGTGAGCAACTGTTCCTTGCTTTGCTACAGTTGTGCTTTTTCTTCATCCCACTTCGCTTGCAGAGCAAGCTTCTCCCGTTTTGCAGTACTGTGTTGTTCTACAAGGTCTCCCTGTACTTGAGCCAAAGCCTGGGTAGCTTGCGCAGTTTCTTCCTAAGTTCATCGAAGGTGAGCTTCGACTGTATCAAAGATGCAGTGGAGTTGAGATGGCTCATCCCCCAGTTCTGGTGTTCCTACTGATAGAGGCACAGTGGAGACTACGCGACTAGATTGTAGTGCCTACTGCACTCCTTGGAGATCGTCCTTAATCCGATGGAACACCTCCTCCTGCTTAGCTTCTTACTTCTCTACTATCTCCAGTGAAGCATCATTCAGGGCTGCTATGATGAAATCGAAGTCATCGGAGGTGAGGATGGTTTGCATTTTGGTCATGGTTGCTTTCATTTTCTTCCGGGAGGAAGGTTTCGGCAGGGAAACCTTCCTTTTATTCGAGGGATCCTCCTCGTGTTTAGGTGGTGTAACCTCGCCTTTATTTTGTTCAACTTCTACACCATCTGTCTCTCCGCAATATCCTCCTTGCTCTACTAAGATGGAAGCGGTCCTCATGGATGTGTTGTCTAAATCATGGACCTCTTTGGTCTTCTTTATCTTGCTAGGTCCAGGTGTATCATGCACTGTTTCCTGACTGTCAATGTCGAACATCTCTGTAGGGTCGGCTGAAATGAGGAGGTCCACCGACCAGTCCTTGGTGATTTATCCTAAGTCCTCCTCTGTCAGCTTGTAGTAAGACTGAAGTTTCTTCTTATGCTCATCAGCGCGCGCTATAATATAAATGAAATGGCGGTCCGTGCTGAATTTCAATAAAGGTCGAAACTTGTGAAGAGTATTTGGCGTGATGCAAGGCTCGGACTGGATGGCTAACTTCCACTGATTGTAATATGTGTGGAATATGACATTTGACTGCCATTGATTTTTTATGTCACTGGAATACCACAATGTACTGAACTTCACGGCTAGAGGTTCAAAAGGCTCGATGTCCAGGAAGGTCGCACCTTCCGGCATCTCCCATGCGATGAAAGCAATTAGGATTAGGAGCCAACTGAAGTGGAACTCATATCCTTGATCTTGCACTTCCCTGCAGTCTAGTTCCAACTGGTTCACGAGGTACTTTGCCCAATTCATTTGTAGGCCCTCCATGCACTTCCCTGCGAGGTCAACTACAAAACCAGTCACCTGGGTGGGTCGGTTCTTGCGGACTAGATTTCTTGCGATATGTTGACAGGCTAGGTGCACTGCGTCGTTTTGGATAGAAGCTACCTTATAGACCTGCATTCCCTTTTTGATATCTCCATAGGTGTCCTTGATCCTTTGTGCTAGAGCGTGATCCATTGTTTTTCGGGGTAGAAATCCTGAGGGTCAGGGCCTTGCATACTCAGTCCTGTGATTCGATTAATCAATGTCAGATCCACTGTGATACAACGATTTAACCACATGTATCTGCCATGGTAACATGACAATAGTAGTTTGACGCATGCATTCACTTCTTGTTGTCTTCTGAAGTGAGGAATCTTCATGACGTTGAGCAGTATGGATTGCGTGAGGTTATGTGTCCATGACTGAGGGACGATCTTTGAATTCTTTCCTTTTGTCTTGGTTAGGTACTTGTTTGGGGTGAGCATGCTATAGACGTTCCTGTCGTTGAGGTTGAAGTCGCTAAACTTCAATGCTGCTATCTTTTCTTGATATGCGCGAACTGTGCGTATTCCCTTCGGGAGGTACGCAGTGACCAATTCATACTCAAAGTCTCTGGGCACATTGTCTCGATTTATTGTGCTGATTAGAGGTGGTAGATAGGTGGGTAAAATGCTCAGAATCAACTTAGCATTCACGAGATCGTCTCTGTGCTTGGTTCACTTCTCATCTGCAGGCCATGATGGTCTGACTCGAGCAGTAGACGGAGAGGCCAACAGTCCTCTCATCGATGATGCTTGTAGACCAGTAGATAATCCTCTCTCTGACATGACTCTTTCAGTCATCAAGTCGAGGAGTACTTATGTTACTGATTCTTCAACTGCGGTGAGTTCGTCAGACATATGCGCTCGGGATTAATAATATCGGGTTCACAATTAACTCAGATATTGCACTAGAATAAACAGTAAGAGGGAAATGATCACTGTATACAATTCACTTGGTCTGCGGGCTCAAATTCTTGGTTAGCAAAAGTGTTCTCCGTACATGGTGTGATGGGATAAATAGGCAACTCGACAATGGTTCTCTTGTAACGGGTATGAAGCCTCATTAACTCTTGTTCTGTCCATTATGGCGCGGTCCAACAGTCTAGTGTTGAGCTATTAATGCTTCCTGACCCATTCAGAGCAACAGTCGAATGGATATATCGGTCCCAATGGCTATATTGCTTCGCCATGGCGAAGTTCCATGTGTCGCTGTTCTGATATCCCGACAAAGCTCCCATTCTGCAAATTTTATGTCTGTGAAGTTCCCTCTGGAACCTTCTGTAACTTTTCAAACTTAGCTTTCTTCTTACTTAGCTTTCTATCCTTCCTCCCAGTGAGCTTCGTCTCGGTAGTCCTTTTTCCATTCTGATTCCTATCGTCTTTGGACATAGTCACTGCGCGTTGTTGAGATTCTTTCCTAGGATTCGAGATTAACATCTCTTCTTTATCCGAGGTAGGTACCTCATTCTTCTGCGAGTCTTCTAATGTTCTTGCAGCTTCAACATCTGGGTCTCTAGTGTTAAGTAGATTTTACCTATTCTCCTGCTCTTCAATCAAGTATGCGATCCTTCTAGTCATGAAATCTTTTAACTCTTGTTTCTTCTGCTCTAAAACTTCTTCTTCTTCCTTTCGTCTAGCTTGATCCCTGTCAATCCAAGGTTTTCCTAGTAACATAGTAAACGGGGTGTTGTCCTCAATAAATTTAATAATCTCAAAATCTTCTTATGTAGAAGTTCCATTTTCATTCATAGGTATCTGAGCAAGCCTCCCACACAGGTTTACCAGTTTTCCTATGAATAACCCTATTCCTCCTAATGAAGGAATCATAGAAGGCCTCCCTATAGCTTTCCAAGTTCTCTCTGTCATGATATTCACCTGTGTTTCCTCGTCTAGAACACAGTCAATGTCGAAGTCTCCTATTCTTGCTTCAATGCATTCCTTTTCTTTAAAGATCTCTGATAATCTAACATGTCGGTGGTCATTCAAGGTTTCTTTCGTCTATAGCAATACCTTCTCTGATTCTTTCTGGGTTTCTGCTATAGCCTTAGTTTCTGGATATGCCTTAGGGCTTTCTTGTCTTATGTTCATACTTTCAAGCTTAGCAATCATTCTAGGGAAATCCAACACTTCATGGTGCATAGCTTTGCAACAAAGGAAACCAGGTCTTCTCCTAGGGCATGCTTTAGCAAGATGTCCCAATTTCATGAAGCTATAACAGAGGGTTAATCCTCTCTTTATTTTAAATGATCTCCAACTTCTCCTGTACTACGTGCTAGGATCATAGGATCTAACCTGCAATAAATTCTTTCTGGGATCCTGCATCCATTTGTTAGTCCAAACATTCTTTCTATGCATTGGTATAACATATCTTTCACTATTCTTATCAGATCTACTAATATCAAATCTTCTTTTATCTATTAATACCCTAGTTTTTTAGCTAGGACATAATCTATCAAACATACCTAGATCCATACTCTAGAAACAAAAATTTCCACTTATCTTACTTCTACAGAGCACAAAGCTTACAGATCTAAAACTTTTCAATATTCTTACCTTTCTCAGAGCACCGAGCTTACAGACCTTACCTCTTTTTAATCATAAATTCTCACTTTTACCTTCCTTAGGGCATAAAGCCTCCAGATCTTACCTCTTTTCTCCAGATCAGACTTCTTTTCCTTAGCACAAAGCTTCTTAGGTCAAGTAGAATGCTATGCACTAAGGCAACAGATCTACACACAGAGATTTCACAATTTCAAGTCGGATATTTGCACATAGCTTCTTCTTTCTTAGTTCCCAGCAATCATAATTTCAGGTCCCAACAACGGAACCATTTGTTGGCACAGGGGTAGACCCAGGGTTCAACGCACCAACAATGCACCAACAAAACCCTAACTACCAACCCTTTCGAAAACACCTGCGAAGTAGATGAAGTCTCACCCGAGGTATAGGCAGGGGTGGTTGCAAGACTCAGGTGTCTGCAACCTTAGCTGGGACACATATATGTGATTCTAATACTTAATAAAACACTTATCACTGTCAGTTCCTCAATATGCAATCAACATCTACGTCGCCAATAAAACAGGGCTTCACAACATTCACACCGATATAGCGTATTTAATCACTTAGCATAAACAGAGAGCTAGATCTAGCGGATCAAGCACTAAGAAAATTCATGTGGATCAGATCTAACATTCTCACATGCCATTAGCACTAAGCATAAACAGATCTATCTAATCATCTCAAAGCACTTATCAAAATAAGACATAAACACATTAAGACAAGCACAAAGCAAGATAACACAATGTTTACATGGTTCACCCCCACCCCGGGGCTACGTCCACCAACTCTTCTTCTTTATTGTCTTTAGTCAATCGGTTACAAGCACAAAGCCATCAAAACCCTTACTTCGCACAGGACAAAAGATCTGCACAACTCGTTAGATCCTTCTTCCCTGCGTTACAAAACTCAGCCTTCCACAATTTGTTACAAGGAGCTGCACTTAGCTCTGCAAGTCTCTTGCGGTCATGCACAAAGCACTTACAAACTCTTCTTTCACTTAGCATACATTCACATCACATAGGTGCACTATTCCACTACTTCTTAGATTTCCTAACCTTCTATTTATACATAAAATAGCCCTAAACATGGGTAAACCCATGGGCCGACATCCCATTCCTGTTACATATTCCCAAAAAACCAAAAAGGACCCAAAAGTGGGCCGAGATCCCTTTATCTTCGCTTCGTTTTGTGCTCCTCCTTCGACAGGCTGTTGAAGTCCCAAAATAGGTCACTATGACCAAGAATCTCCTAAAACTTGGTCAAGGGCCAACAAGTGATTTAATAAATATCTTGAATATGAAAGGATAGATTTACTATTGTAAATTTGTAGTAATTAAAGTGATTCCAGATGTGGTTCATGCTTGGAAAAGTGTGCCCTAAGGGTTGAAACTTGTTGGCATATGCTTTGTACCTTACTCTTGAATTACCTACTGGATTGGGGTTGAAGTGAATTGAAATATTATTCATTTTTTTCTACTGTAGTGTATTTAGAGGGGTAATATGGGGTACTTAGGGAGGTACCCAATGAGAATAATAATGTGGTTATGTATTGTTATGTATGGAGGCCATTTCTAGTAAATAAGGCCCATGTAATAGTATGAACACAATAAATGTGAGTAGGCTTACTAGAAGGTTCCTTCTCTAGAAGGTTCCTTCTCTAGAATGTTCTTAGGAGGTATTTAGTATTATATAAGGAAGTATGAGAAATGTAATGAGGCAAGGTTGAAGAGTATTGTATTTGGAGTGTAACTCATTAGGAGGTTTCCCCTCAAAGAGGCAAGTGAACAAGAGTGGATTCCTTCTATAAAAGGATCAATTGTAAGGTGTTTCCCTACCTTAAGGGTTTTATATATAATCAAGGATATTTTCTATATTATATTTTGTTTATTGTGTGTGATTCTATTTACATATCTTAGGAACTTAACAACTGGAATCAGAGCACTTTCCTTGGCAAAGAAAAAGGGACAAATGTTTTTCATTTTGTAGGTTTTCAAAAGAAGAAGAAAAAAGAGGGCCACGACACTTAGGTGAATTCCTATAGATTGATAAGAAGAATTTGAAGAAAATGGTTGTATATACGAATTCCTCTCGGAAAAAAACCACTTTCAAAAAAACATTTGTTCGAATCGGAGTTCAGGAGGTCAAAATATAATTGATTTAAAATCATCAATTTTCAAGGTTTAGAAAAGATGGTCGCGTGATTTGCAGGTTTCTGTAGAATTTGGTGCAACATTTGCCAAAATCACTTGTAGATCTGATTTCCTCCAAGAAAAACAACCAGTAAAAAAAATCATCCAAATCGAATCTCCGGAAGTGAAGATATTTCTGATTTAAAATCAACCATTTTTTAGGGTTTTTAGTGATGACCGCAAGACTGCATAACTCATAATTTTTGACACGGTGCTCAGATTGTTGCTAGATTAGTGCCATTGGATAGAGTATTTTTAGGGGTTTCATTTGATATATCAAATGTGGTGCTTCCAATAGATATGTTGTGTGTTACAACCTTTGAAAAATTTCACTCTCAAACCCTCATGGGCATAAAGGATGGAAATATGATAATGTTGTTAGATAAAGCTCTCCTAGATATTCAAATGAAAATTGCTAAATATTAGGAGATCTGTATTATTGTGGACACATACCCTTGCATAAAGGAATAATATAATCGAGAAATATATGCTTGGTATGATTTTGAGAAATCTTGTGATGAATGGTATATGGATAGTTTTCATTTATGGGATGGACACTACTTTCATCTTCTATTTGATGAATCTACTCCACCTTATGTAGAGAACATCATGGAGAGCAGTCAAGAGCCTTTTATGAATACTATTTTTCAGTTTTCTTATTCTCCAATATTAGTGTGTTATGTGCATGATTTTTTGGATATGGATTGATCTACATATTTGCATCCACATGACCAACATAGACATTTGGAACTCCATTTTCAATCGACTATCGAGTCCATGTATCTTCAATGGGGAGTCCACATGAGCACTTGCGCATAGGACCCAAGTTTACGATGGATCTTGAACTACTTCAACATTGTGACTTTCACTTCTACATGGGACCTTGGTTCCTTGGATTACTTCAACATTATGGTCAACACTTATCCATGGGACCTTGGTATATGGTTGTACTTCCTCACAACAAGCATTGAGGACAACACTTCTCTAAGGGGGGTGGAATGTAGTGTATATAAGGAAGTAATATGGGGTACCTAGGGAGGTTCCCAATGAGAATAACAATTTGGTTATGTATTTTTATGTATGGAGACCATTTCTAGTAAATAAGGCCCATGTAATAGCGTGGACATAATAAATGCGAGAAGGTTTATTGGAAGGTTCCTTCTCTAGAATGTTCTTAGGAGGTAGTTAGTATTATATAAGGGAGTATGGGAAATGTAATGAGGCATGGTTGAAGAGTATTTTATTTGGAGTGTAGCTCACTAGGAGGTTTCCCCCTCGAAGAGGCACATGAAAAGGAGTGGATTCCTTCCATAAAAGGATCAATTGTAAGGTGTTTCCCTATCTTAAGTGTTTTCTATATAATCAAAGACATTTTCTATATTATCTTTTATATATTGTGTGTGATTCTATTTGCATATCTGAGGCACTTAACAACTACTATAATTTATATTTTAGATCAACCCTAAGGCTAAGTATTCATAAGGTTCAGATATGAGAAACATTGATGAGAAGTGAAATTTTAGAATTACATTAAAAGTCGGAATTTTCTACATGCTATCAGAGCCATTTTGACTAAGATCACTCTCTTGGTGAATAAGGAATTGGTATTTTAGCTACTGGACTTGGGAGAGGTTTGTTGAGTAAAAGATATGAAATAATATTACTCAAGCATTTTCAGATCTCGCTTGGCTAAGGCAAGATAGACGAGAATATCACCCTATGTTTATAGCCTCACAATTTGTTTCCTAATCCACAAGTATTAGTACAAGGGCTTAGGGTGATTTTTTATAAATAAAAGATTGCTGAAAAATTCAACATTTTATATAATTTTCTGAATATAACAGATGAAAAAGTAAATGTGGAGACAAAAGAAAAAATACCAAGTCACAATTTAACACATATGAGACAGAATAGAAATCGCTTATTTCATTCCAAGAAATGAAAAGAATCGTTCTCTTTACAAAAATCCCTAAGGGAGTTTGGACCAAAGTCAAACTTAGATGTCCCCGATGAAAACCATACAAAAGGACTTCTGACAGAAAGTAAAAACTAAACTTTAAAAGCTGGATCAACTTGCCACAAATTGATGCCCACTTGACTCTGCACAATATCCTTTATCAGTCATGAAACTTAATTCATAAACAGACAAGTCTACACAGACTATCAAAGATAGATCAACACCTCTGAAAAAAATGTGTCTGAATGATGTAATTTAGCCTTGAAAGCTATCTACAATATGACCCTACTGTCATAAAAGAGTATTAGGCTTTCAATGAATTAAAGAATGAATGAAAATTGAACTATCTCAATAAAACTCAAGAGCATACATTAGTATGCTTTCTCCTTCTATTCTCCCCTTGTTCTTCCTTCTCTTTTTGCCTTTAAGCAATCAAAATTAGTTGAAGTAGTTCAACTACTTCTTTTAGTTGAGTTACCTAAAACTCAACTAAATTTCAGTTTAGGGGAAAACTTAATATAATAATAATAAGGGTC
>JASDQU010010788.1:170363-193852 GCA_032191745.1 Picea mariana | reverse complement strand
ATTGACCTTTATTACATCTGAATACATTGATCTACCTATGTGCGGGTTAGGACCTTAACATCTTCTCCTAGGGAATGCTTTAGTAAGATGTCCCAGTTTCGTGCAACTATAACAGAGGGTTAATCCTCTCTTTCTTTTAAATGATCTCCAACTTCTCCTGTACTACGTGCTAGGATCGTAGGAGCTAACCTGCAATAAATTCTTTCTGGGATCCTGCATCCATTTGTTAGTCCAAACATTCTTTCTATGCATTGGTATAACATATATTTCACTATTCTTATCAGATCTACTCATATCAAATCTTCTTTCATTTATTAATACCCTAGTTTTTAAGCTAGGACATAATCTATCAAATATATCTAGATTCATACTCTAGAAACAAAAATTTCCACTTATCTTACTTCTACAGAGCACAAAGCTTCCAGATCTAAAACTTTTCAATATTCTTACCTTTCTCAGAGCACCAAGATTACAGACCTTACCTCTTTTTAATCATAAATTCTCACTTTTACCTTCCTCGGGGCACAAAGCCTCCGGATCTTACCTCTTTTCTCCAGATCAGACTTCTTTTCCTTAGCACATAGCTTCTTAGGTCAAGTAGAATGCTGTGCACTAAGGCAACAGATCTACACACAGAGCTTTCACAATTTCAAGTCAGATCTTTGCACATAGCTTCTTCTTTCTCAGTTCCCAACAATCACAGTTTCAGGTCCCGACAATGGAACCATTTGTTGGCACAGGGGCAGACCCAGGGTTCAACGCTACAACAACGCACCAACAAAACCCTAACTACCAACCCTTTCGGCAACACCTGTGAAGAAGATGAAGTCTCACCCGAGGTATAGGCAGGGGTGGTTGAAAGACTCAGGTGTCTGCAACCTTAGCTGAGACACAGATCTATGATTCTAATACTTAATAAAACACTTATCACCATCAGTTCCTCAATATGTAATCAACATCTACTTCGCCAATAAAACAGGGCTTCACAACATTCACATCAATATAACGTATTTAAGCACTTAGCATAAACAGAGAGGTAGATCTAACAGATCAAGCACTAAGCAAATTCATGTGGATCAGATCTAACATTCTCACATGTCATTAGCACTAAGCGTAAGCAAATCTATCTAATCATCTCAAAGCACTTATCAAAATAAGACATAAACACATTAAGACAAGCACAAAGCAAGATAACATAATGTTTACGTGGTTCACCCCCACCCCGGGGCTACATCCACCAACTCTTCTTCTTTATTGTCTTCAATCAATCGGTTACAAGCACAAAGCCATCAAAACCCTTACTTCACACAGGACAAAAGATCTGTACAGCTCGTTAGATCCTTCTTCCTTGCGTTACAACACTCAGCCTTCCACAATCTGTTACAAGGACCTGCACTTAGCTCTACAAGTCTCTTGTGGTCATGCACACAGCACTTACAAACTCTTCTTGCACTTAGCATACATTCACATCACATAGGTGCACTATTCCACTACTTCTTACATTGCCTAACCTTCTATTTATACATAAAATAGGCCTAAACATGGGTAAACCCATGGGCCGACATCCCATTCCTGTTACATATTCCCAAAAACCCAAAAATGACCCAAAAGTGGGCCAAGATCCCTTGATCTCCGCTTCATCTTGTGCTCCTCCTTCGACAGGCTGTCGAAGTCCCAAAATAGGTCACTATGACCAAGAATCTCCCAAAACTTGGTCAAGGGCCAATGAGTGATTTGATAAATATATTGAATATGAAAGGGTAGATTTACTATTGTAAATTTGCAGTAATTAAAGTGATTCCAGATGTGGTTCATGCTTGGAAAAGTGTGCCCTAAGGGTTGAAACTTGTTGGCATATGCTTTGTACCTTACTCTTGAATTACCTAGTGGATTGGGGTTGAAGTGAATTGAAATATTATTCATTGTTTTCTACTGTAGTGTATTTAGAGGGGTAATATGGGGTGCTTAGGGAGGTACCCAATGAGAATAATAATGTGGTTATGTATTGTTATGTATGGAGGCCATTTATAGTAAATAAGGCCCATGTAATAGTATGAACACAATAAATGTGAGAAGGCTTACTAGAAGGTTCCTTCTCTAGAATGTTCTTAGCAGGTATTTAGTATTATATAAGGAAGTATGAGAAATGTAATGAGGCAAGGTTGAAGAGTATTGTATTTGGAGTGTAACTCATTAGGAGGTTTCCCCTCAAAGAGGTAAGTGAACAAGAGTGGATTCCTTCTATAAAAGGATCAATTGTAAGGTGTTTCCCTACCTTAAGGGTTTTATATATAATCAAGGATATTTTCTATATTATATTTTTTTTATTGTGTGTGATTCTATTTACATATCTTAGGAACTTAACAATTGGAATCAGGGCACTTTCCTTGGCAAAGAAAAAGGGACAAATGTTTTTCATTTTGTAGGTTTTCAAAAGAAGAAGAAAAAAGACGGCCACGACACTTAGGTCAATTCCTATAGATTGATGAGAAGAATTTGAAGAAAATGGTTGTATATACGAATTCCTCTTGGAAAAAAACCACTTTAAAAAAAACATTTGTTCGAATCGGAGTTCAGGAGGTCAATATATAATTGATTTAAAATCATCAATTTTCAAGGTTTAGAAAAGATGGTCGCGTGATTTGCAGGTTTCTGTAGAATTTGGTGCAACATTTGCCAAAATCAGTTGTAGATCTGATTTCCTCCAAGAAAAACAACCAGTAAAAAAAATCATCCAAATCGAATCTCCGGAAGTGAAGATATTGCTGATTCAAAATCAACCATTTTTTAGGGTTTTTAGTGATGACCGCAAGACTGCATAGCTCATAATTTTTGACACGGTGCTCAGATTGTTGTCATATTAGTGCCATTGGATAGAGTATTTTTAGGGGTTTCATTTGATATATCAAATGTGGTGCTTCCAATAGATATGTTGTGTGTTACAACCTTTGAAAAATTTCACTCTCAAACCCTCATGGGCATGAAGGATGGAAATATGATAATGTTGTTAGAAAAATCTCTCCTAGATATTCAAATGAAAATTGCTAAATATTAAGAGATCTATATTATTGTGGACACGTACCCTTGCATAAAGGAATAATATAATCGAGAAATATATGCTTGGTATGATTTTGAGAAATCTTGTGATGAATGGTATATGGATAATTTTCATTTATGGGATGGACACTACTTTCATCTTCTATTTGATGAATCTACTCCACCTTATGTAGAGAACATCATGGAGAGCAGTCAAGAGCCTTTTATGAATACTATTTTTCAGTTTTCTTATTCTCCAATACTAGCGTGTTATGTGCATGATTTTTTGGATATGGATTGATCTACATATTTGCATCCACATGACCAACATAGACATTTGGAACTCCATTTTCAATCAACTATTGAGTCCATGTATCTTCAATGGGGAGTCCACATGAGCACTTGGGCATAGGACCCAAGTTTACGATGGATCTTGAACTACTTCAACATTGTGACTTTCACTTCTACATGGGACCTTGTTTCCTTGGATTAATTCAACATTATGGTCAACACTTATCCATGGGACCTTGGTATATGGTTGTACTTCCTCACAACAAGCGTTGAGGAAAACACTTCTCTAAGGGGGGTGGAATGTAGTGTATCTAAAGAAGTAATATGGGGTACCTAGGGAGGTTCCCAATGAGAATAACAATTTGGTTATGTATTTTTATGTATGGAGGCCATTTCTAGTAAATAAGGCCCATGTAATAGCGTGAACATAATAAATGCGAGAAGGCTTACCGGAAGGTTCCTTCTCTAGAATGTTCTTAGGAGGTAGTTAGTATTATATAAGGGAGTATGGGAAATGTAATGAGGCATGGTTGAAGAGTATATTATTTGGAGTGTATCTCACTAGGAGGTTTCCCCCTCGAAGAGGCAAGTGAAAAGGAGTGGATTCCTTCCATAAAAGGATCAATTGTAAGGTGTTTCCCTATCTTAAGTGTTTTCTATATAATCAAAGGGATTTTCTATATTATCTTTTATATCTTGTGTGTGATTCTATTTTCATATCTGAGGCACTTAACAACTACTATAATTTATATTTTAGATCAACCCTAAGGCTAAGTATTCATAAGGTTCAGATATGAGAAACATTGATGAGAAGTGAAATTTTAGAATTGCATTAAAAGTCAGAATTTTCTACATGCTATCAGAGCCATTTTGACTGAGATCACTCTCTTGGTGAATAAGGAATTGGTATTTTAGCTACTGGACTTGGGAGGTTTGTTGAGTAAAAGATATGAAATAATATTACTCAAGCATTTTCAGATCTCGCTTGGCTAAGGCAAGATAGACGAGAATATCATCCTATGTTTATAGCCTCACAATTTGTTTCCTAATCCACAAGTATTAGTACAAGGGCTTAGGGTGATTTTTTATAAATAAAAGATTGCTGAAAAATTCAACATTTTATATAATTTTCTGAATATAACAGATGAAAAAGTAAATGTGGAGACAAAAGAAAAAATACCAAGTCACAATTTAACACATATGAGACAGAATAGAAATCACTTATTTCATTCCAAGAAATCAAAAGAATCGTTCTCTTTACAAAAATCCCTAAGGGAGTTTGGACCAAAGTCAAACTTAGATGTCCCTGATGAAAACCGTACAAAAGGACTTCTGACAGAAAGTAAAAACTAAACTTTAAAAGCTCGATCAACTTGCCACAAATTGATTCCCACTCGACTCTGCACAATATCCTTTATCAGTCATGAAATTTAATTCATAAACAGACAAGTCTACACAGACTATCAAAGATAGATCAACACCTCTGAAAAAAAAGTGTCTGAATGATGTAATTTAGCCTTGAATATTGCTATCTACAATATGACCCTGCCGTCATAAAAGAGAATTAGGTTTTCAATGAATTAAAGAATGAATGAAAATTGAACTATCTCAATAAAACTCAAGAGCATACATTAGTATGCTTTCTCCTTCTATTCTCCCCTTGTTCTTCCTTCTCTTTTTTCCTTTAAGCAATCAAAATTAGTTGAAGTAGTTCAACTACTTCTTTTAGTTGAGTTACCTAAAACTCAACTAAATTTCAGTTTAGGGGAAAACTTAATATAATAATAATAAGGGTCTTAAATAAATAATAACTAGTAGGTGGGACCCC
The DNA here is from genome assembly GCA_032191745.1 of Picea mariana. Taxonomy (NCBI): domain Eukaryota; kingdom Viridiplantae; phylum Streptophyta; class Pinopsida; order Pinales; family Pinaceae; genus Picea; species Picea mariana. The sequence continues at coordinate 188,697 of JASDQU010010788.1, read as the reverse complement.
TTGTGACTCCCTTTAGTTTCTTAACAAAAATAAACAAAACTAGTCAATCAATCAAACACATCCTTCCTTGTGGCTCCCATCATCATTCTCATAATTTGAAAATTAATATCAATGATATTTTAAACCATATCCAAAAAATGTAATATCCAAAAAATAGTGTGTTGTCCAAAAAACTTCAGCAGTCAACTGTTCTCAACAATCAATAAATGAATATACTCAAAAACCATATTTACCACTTTGGGAGGTAATTTTCCCTTTGTTACTGTTGTCTCCCTTTGATTTCTCTGAATTAGCCTTAGGTTGTGTGGAGCCTTTAGGCTTGATCTCACTAATAACATGAGATTAGTCATCTCTCAAGTGCATGCGAGATGAAACGGATTTGGCAGAATCACTTGAGGGAGAGGAGGGGGCAGCAACAACTTTTCCTTTATCATGTGCATGGTGGGCTTCGGTTTTGAGTCTCTTGCTTACGTGGGAATGTTGTACTGGTGAGTGTACCGGGGCAATTTGGACAATTGGGTTAACCGATGGAGAAGGAGTAGGTAGAGACAAATTGGGTTAACTGATGGAGGAGGAGTAGGTAGAGACAAATTGGGCCAACCATGATGTTGGGAGACTGCTGGGTGAACAATCTCTTTCCATCCATCATTTTCAGGGACTTCAGGTTGTAATGAGACATGAGGGGGAACTGGGATAACAAAGACATGCTGAGGTTGGAAGGGAGGCCTTTCTGGCCTAGGTTGGACCACCCCTTGTCCAATCCAGTTGAAAAATCCAGCTTGGAAGAGCTGGTTTAACTCTTGTGGATCTGCATCAAAATGTATCGAAAATTTTGGCCTTCTAGGGCCTCTGTTCCAATTTCCTCTTCCCCTGTTATTTCGTACATGGCTTCCTCTGTTGAAGAAGCTCATTCCTGTATGCAACGTTTATTAGCAAATAACTTCTTAAACAAACCATACATGACATCTCTTTAAATATGAAACAAAGTTTGGCTCAACAACACATTAGACTCATGCAATCCAATCCATAAAAATCATTTAATACTTGTCAATGAGCAGGGGGTGAATAAGGGTTCTGGGATATATGAGGGGTTGTATTGAGCTAAAAGTGATAAAATGAAAGGAATTAGATCATGATTATTGCTCAAAAAATCATCAAACAATGAACTTTATTGTAATAACAAAACATATCAACTGTAACCCATCTCTGTGTCATCCTTCAATTTCTATAATACATAGTTTCCATTTAATTATAATTTAATTTTAAGAACAGGGCGTGCAAAGTGAATCTGGGAATGTGAGGGGATTCGTAATGTGTGAAAAAGTGAGAGAATGGCAGGGAAGTTAATGGATACTGTTCATAAAACAAACTAAGTAATCAATAATCATAACTCCGTACTAAAATCAATCCAAAAAATACCAACACCACACCAACAATTACTGTGTATCAAATTGTGTGTTGTTCCAACATTTAAATTTCCCAAAATTTCTCAATTCATAACAGTCTATGCAATCATACTCATAATCGAAACAAACTTTCCATTTCAATAGTCCTGTTAAGAAAACATCGATCTTTTGTTTATTTTCCTTCATTTTTTTTAAAAACACACAGCAATATGTTCGACCTCTATCCCATAATGCATCACTGTAATAATCAACATCCACTATCTACCAATTTACAATCGGGGCTAATTAAAATATACACAGGTCCCCTTTTTTTTAAAATACGAACAAACTTCCAAAATATGCCCGATTACACACGGTCTTCATCATATTAATCAACAAGGTGTTGCAACGAAACCACAGTCAACATAAAACCCAAGCCTTATCACTATTGATATAACCATTGATAATCTGTATGATGATCCAATAATATATACGAGGCGAACATAGCCAATTACATAGGCACCATTTTCACAATTATACACAACCCTAATCGAGCCTATAAAAACACATAGGTGTTTCCAATTTCAATCAAGACCACGTTAGTAAAAACACTATAATGAAAGGAGACAGTTCTCGACTGTATATAATTTCCCGTTCCCATTGCAACTATTCAACCAATTTTATCATAAGAATATGAGACAAGGACTTGACGAAAAACCTCCATAACCATTCCAATGATAAACTCATATTTGAAAACCAAGAAGATGCTCGAAGGGAGAAAGGATAGTTACAGATTAAAATCGGGCTCTGTCGAAAACAAATGCAGGGAGACAATCAAGAGCACGCTCATATTTTAACAATAACGCATAGAACTGGAGGTATTTAGAGACTTATCAACCACACGTAAAATACCTTTCGATATAGAGACAACAGTAAGCCACAAATTCTTCTTATTACTCCCAGTTTGGGCAACGAAACCAATATTTAGCCACCGAGGAAAGCAACATTGAGTAGGATAAAAAAAACCCAGTGCACATAGTGCATTTCACGCTTGCAGAGGAGAGGCGAAGTTAACTCAACAGTGACAATTATTCAAAGAACACACAGAGATATAACCTCTCTGTCCATTTTCTTAAGAGCTGAACAACCTGACAACAATTCCAGTGAGGGCGCATAAAGCTGAGGTATAACTTATATCACCCCAAAAATATACATTACATATTAATGTTATGGCCACCCGAAGACTGGATCTTGGGATACTTTGATCAAAGGACAATAAGAATGAGCCCACGAACATGACTCTGGGTTTGAACAAATTACACATCAACCAAATGGCAATCTGAATGCGACTGGATAAGGGTTACAATCATGACTGTGAGGGAACAAACAACGATAATACACAGAACGAAACCCTCCACCATTAATACAAAGAGATATGTACCACATTCACTTATTATCCACAGAGACCCATCACAATATTAAACCTACCAAGCAACCAATCAATGCACAACTTAAACAAAACCCAATTCTTTTTCTTGCAATCCGAAACATTTTACAGTAATCATAGAGATAAATATCACATATTTACATAGTCTAAATTCCCAGGAACACACAAACCCAAGTATTACTGAGCCATTATTTGTTCATACACAGAGAATATTTCATGGATGGAGAGAAAAAGAACCATACCTGTAACAAAACACTTAAAAGGGCGAGTTGGCCGAGCCTTCTTCTTTCCAAGAGCCTGGAATGCGGAGCTTCACAACCAACATACCAAAAATGCAACAAGGAACAATGCTAGGGTGATGGCCGATAGGGGGAGTATGGAGTGACGTGCAATAAATGCACACCACTTCCATCTCCTGGCCTATTCAATTTGAAGTATGAGACAACCAAGCATTCACCAATCAATTAAACCATGTATTCAATGCCCAAACATTTGAAATTTGCAACAATATCCTTTGCATAGTGCGCCACCCAAACATTTACACGTTAACCCTTGCCAAGTTCTATGCCATCATACATATTGCAATGCTATATGTGACCAAATCAAATATAATGAAAATTGCATAGCCACTAACCAACCATAGTATAATAGTTAGGACTAACACTGACAACCTTTTACTTTTCCATTTGAATTTGCATATAACCTTTTATCATAGCTCAAACATAGATCCTTTCCCTTTAGAATTTTTTCATAGGTTTTTCTTTCTTTGTTTTGACTATGTTATCACTAATATATCTCTTGTATATATGTGGCTAGGTAATCAATCACAATGATTAGTGACATGGTTAAATCATAACAACTGTAAATATATGCCCATCATAACAAAAATTGCTTTGAATTGCAGAAGCATTCCATAAAATGCATCATCCACCTATTACTATGTCAAAATGAAACCAAGATTGCATTGTCAACCATGTAGGATTGTGTAAGCATCATCAAAACAACACCATAAAAATGTGTGATATGTCTATCCTTGCGCCTCTAGTATACAAGGGGGTCCCACTTACTAGTATTATATTATTATCATAGTTAAATAATAGGGCTTTAGTAATACTTTGCGAGTGAAATTCATCGTTACGATTTTAATCGTCAAAAAAATGGCGACTCCACAGGGAAATTTGTTTCCAATAGATTGAGAACTCATAATGTCTGGTTTGATAGACCAAGTAACATCAGATCAAGAGATATAAATTAGAATGATTATGCAACAGGGGGAAGTGAGAAGATTTAATGGAAAAATGACCGGGAATTTGGCAATAACTCATGGAAAGTGTTAAGTATGAGGGGGTTTATCCCTGTAAGCATAATCATTCAACTAAAATTTTCTCTTCACTTCAAGGAGAAAATTTTTCTGACCTTGCTCTTTTGAATCTCGAAATGGATGAAGAAACAGAAAGCAGAAGCATGACGTAATCCACTATCTCATAAAACAACAATGAAAGCATATAACAAATTAAATGATGCCTTCAGGGGAACATCATAACAGTCATGTAATCTTGATTTTTATTGATTAGCAATACTTTGCAGAAGTGTCGTTGTGGAAAAAATGATCCAACATTTTTTTTTTTGACAAACATTGAAATCAAAAGAACAACAAGCAAGAAATTTCATAATAGAAATGAAACAACAAAATTGAAAACAATATAAATGAAATGAAAGAAATGAAAATAGTAGAAATGAAAACTACTAAAATGAAAGCAGAATTGAAAAACGACTAAAATATAGAACAATCCAAACAATGTTAAACTCATCAAGTTGGTTCCACGTAATGTTTTAAGTGAGAACCGTTAGTGTTGTAGGAAAACAATCGCTCTTGTAAATCCTTTAGAATGTAAGAATTTGCACCCATGACAAAAGCGATCTTGAAAGGACCCAACCATAATTTTTGAAACTTTGAATGTATTCGCCTATCAGCATGAGTTGAATCCCACAACAATACCTTATCATTGACTTAAACATGACAACTTTGACACTCTTGTTGAAATATTTTTTAACAGTTTGTTGTCTTTTCTTTATATCACCCAAGGAAAACATCCTTTGCTCCTCTAGAGCCAAGAGTGCATTCATCCTTTGTGAAACATCAAAATAATTTAATTCTTCAACCTGTAGCATTAACCTTAAGGAGGAAAGTTCCAGCTCAGTAGGAATAATGGCTTCTTGGCCATAAACAAGCTGGAAAGGAGTGCAACTAGTGCTCACCTTGGTGGTAGTTCGATCTACCCAAAGGGCATAAGTGAGGAAAGTGTGCCATTGACGAGGCTTATCTTCAATGAGCCTTTTGATTCTCACCAGATTCTTGTTGGTAGACTCGGCCTGCCCATTTCCTTGGGGGTAATAATCTTATGAGGTAAAATGTTTAACCCCCAACTTAGCTAAAAATTGGGTCATCTTAGCAGAAATAAAAGCGGGACCATTGTTTGTAATAATTTCCAAAGGAAGACCAAATCTGGAAAAAATATTGTTTTCAAGGAAATAAATTACCTGCTCATCTGTCGAATGTTTAAGCATGACAACTTCAACCCATTTTGTAAAATAGTCTGTGGCTGTCAAGATAAAGACTTGTCTTGTTGAAGACAGAGGATTAATAAGACCGATACAGTCCAAACCCCATTTTGAGAAAGGAAAGTCCGGGAGGATAGGTTGTAACGGCATGGTTGAAAGTCATTCTTTCCCAGCAAATTTCTGGCACTTGTCACAAGATCTCGAAAACACATAAGAATCACGAAAGATTGAAGGCCAATAGTATCATTTTCTGATAATCTTAAAAGCCGTAGTTTTAGAAGAAAAATGACCTCCTACATGAATAACAGACTTTGAAGAACCATGAGTTTCTTGCAATAGTTTATGTGCTTCCTCATTGTTTACACAACGAAGCATCATACCATTGACATATCTTCTAGAAAAGAAGTCTCCTATAATGACGTATCTGGCAGATTCGAGACAGAGCCTTCTTCTTTGATGAGTGTCTAAGTTATCTGGACATATTTGATTTTTCAAATAGCAAACTGATTTTTTATACCAAGGATGTTCAGGCATAGGAAGGATTTGATTATCAATGTAGAACGATGTTGATAGAGAACTATCATGTTCATCAATTTCTTCACTAGTTTCAGCATGCTGAGCTAAGTGAAGGGATAAGTCATGTCCCTTGATGGTGTTAGAAGTCACGATAGTTAAATCATGCTCCTGGATCTTGGCAAGCCAATGTGCAAGCTTCCCTGAAAGATAAGTCAGTGAGAGCAAAAACTTAACATCGGGTAAAGGGACTTTTACCAACGTATGCTTACCTAAGATGAAGTGGCAAAATTTCTCAACAAATTTAATAAGAGCGAAAGCATGTTTTTCAATAAAAGAATATTTAAACTCATCATCAAACAAACTTTGAATCATGTAAGCCACTGGTTTTTCGTTACCTTGGTCATCACCTTACATGAGGATAGAAAAAACTGCTTCCTCTATGGCATTAGTGTATATCATAAATTCCTTCTCAAAATCCGGCTTCGCCAGAACCAGTACAGAACTGATTTCTTTCTTGATCCCTACAAATCATTTTTGACATCATCTGTCCAAGAAAAGGAACAATCTTTCTTAAGCAGATTATGAATTGGCTTGACCATTACGGAAAAATCAGGAACAAACCTACGGACAAAGTTAATAAACCCCATAAAAGCTTGAACCTCCTTCTTGGAAGTGGGAGCATGTAGATTTAGGATAACAACAATCCTTTTAGAATCAATTCTTATTCCTAAATCAGAGACAATGTGTCTAAGGAGCTTACCCTTGGTAACGCCGAAAATCAACTTAGAAGGATTTAGAGAAATGTCAAATTTCCTGCATCGCATGAGAACTCTTTTAAGATGACCCAAATGATCGGATCGATTTTTAGAGTACACAGTTAAGTCATCAAGATAGATTTGAATAATATTTCCGATCAAATCGTCAAAAGTTATTTTCATATCTATTTGAAAAGTGGCACCTGCATTAGATAAGTCAAAAGGAATACGTTCATAAGAAAAAGTGCCCCAATGAGTAATAATAGTGGTTTTATATTTATCTTCCCTTTTTACCTTGATTTGATTGTAACTAGAGAAACCATTAAGTAAGGACATCATCTGTGACCTTGCAACCTACTGCAAAATCATTTCCATATTAGGGAGAGGAAAGTGATCTTTTATACTAGCTCGATTCAATGCGCGAAAATCTACACATAATATGATTTGACCAGTTTTTTTCCGAATGAGAACCAAATTGGAAACCCATTTCAAATACTTAACTGGGAAGATGATCCCAGCCTTCAAGAGTTTTTCCAACTCCTTTCGAATAGTTGCTTCCAGTGCAGGGTTAATGGGTATTTGTTTTTTCCTAACTAGTTTTATGCCCTCCTTGATAGGAATGGCATGTTGTATAAGAGCAGGATCAAAACCACGAAGATCCTCATAAGACCAAGCAAAAACATCTTGAAATTCACCAAACAGTCTGACGAACTTCAATTTTTCTTCATCAGAACATTGGACACCTATTTTAACATTCTTTGGAGACTCGGGTGTTCTAATGTTCAAGGAAATGGTTTCACCCACCTTCCTTTTCAACTCCTCTTCTTTATGTTTCTCTTTATCGCCTACATCACTCAATGAAAATGAACTTTCTAGAGGAGTCAATCCTTTAGGAATCTTGTTATCTTCTATTGATATAATTTCTTTAGGCTTATAAGGTTCATTTTGAATGAAAGCACATATGCTTCCATCACTAGGGAAGACCTGCCATGAATCTATATTGTCAGGGATATGTGGATGATACAGAGATTGAAAAGTACAATCAAATCTTTGTGGCAGAAGTTGTTGATTAGGAGAGGCTACAAAAACAGCTAACCGATCAGCCATTGAGTTCAATTCCCTTTTAACATGAGTGATGTTGAAAGATAGTAGGTTCGAGATAAGCGCCCAAATAGTTTGGGTGTAGTGTTTCATTAACTTGTTGCTAGGAGAGTATATCTTACATACAAGGTTCACAATAAACTCAGAATCCCCCAAAACTGTAAGGTGACCACAACCCAAATTATAGGCATTTCAATGCCTAACAATAGTGCTTCAAATTCAATGACATTGTTTGTGCAAGAAAACTCTAACCTATAGGAAAAGTTATGAATTTTTCCCACGGGAGAGTACACGATAATACCAGCTTTGTTTCCTTCATTGGAGCATGAACCATCAAAGTGAATATGCCACATCTCGTCATCTAATTCGATTTGTTCCAAGGTAGTGTTGTCCTCATCAACAAAGATGGAATACACTCCTAACTCCTCCTCAATATAATTCACATTAGGCTGTGGGACACTTTCTATGTAAGGTGAAATTATTCCCTCTCTGAGTACTATGATGTTTTTACCATTTCAAGGAACAGATAAGTGTGTCCCGTCGAGTGAGAGGTATCTACCTGTCAAAGATTTCCAATATCTTCCTAAGATGATTTAGTAGTTACTTACTGGCATATCGATTACTTGAATATTAAGGGTTGTCCTTATTTCAGGGTGCGCGCACAAAACCAAGGTCACGTCCTTGATTTAACCTATGGTCGTTTTTTGTAGACTATTATAAGAGAGCATGCTTCTGGCATTTTCATTTGTACAAGACAAGCCTAGATCTTCCATAATAATCTTCGACATTACACTTGGGCCCGAACCGTATTCAATGAGGCAACAATGGACAATCTTATCCATAATCTTTACAGAAATATAAAATGGGGGGTTTTTTACAGGGTGTCTAAATTTGTGTACACCTAATTTATTTACAGATGAATCCTCTTCATCTACCTCTTTAGAGAGGTTGGCTACAGCTAGAGCTTTTCCTTCAATGAAATTTTTTAGATGCTTTTGTTGTTCAGGGACGACAACCGTGTCCAGGAGGGTTGCATCTTCTTTGATGTTGGCCAACTGATTTAGAATGTTGTATTTGGAAGAGGGGAGAGGGGAGGTAGTTCCTTGACTGTCAGGAGCCTTAGGAACTTGAACGGTAGCAGCTGGTGAAGATGAGCTTGGGATAGAAGAGTTGTGGGGAGGATCATATTTGCTTTTAGGAGCATAGGATTTATTCCTAGTATTTATGATCATAACATCCTCTAGCTCTGTAAAGTCTAGGACAACATTAGTAGTTTCAGGTCTCTTACTAAATATTTTATCTCTGGAACTCTTCTTTACCTCACATGTACTTTCCTCGTGGTGTTCCTCACAAAATTTACACCAACTGCGAGGCATGATAGCTTTAGACTGAAAATTATTTTCATTTGGATTTCTAAAGAGGGGTGCCGAAGAAGATGAAGCTCCAGGGGTAAGAGAGGAGACATTTCCTTTTCACTCATATGCTATCATTCGATTATTCATGTCTTGTACAAGCTATAAGAGGGAATACATGTCTGTCTGTTTAACTGAATCTCCCTTAGGAAGACCTGTTCTTTCAAGTTGTTCTTCATACTCTAAACAAGTATGCAAAGCGAAACCAAGGTTATCAATGGAATTTTCCTCAAGTCTATGACGATAGGGGGAAGGTAATGCATTATAATAATTCATGAAAGCGGCTTGGTTATGCGGTCGAATGAGTTCAGGGATTTGATTCTATAACTTGGTGAAATGCAAGTTGAAAAACTTGATAGTCTCACCATCCTTATAAGCGATGTTATTTTATTCCCATAACTGCTCGGCTAGGCTTTTGGATTGCCCATAGGTATATTTTAACCAATAGACTAACTCCTCCCAAGTAGATAAAATCTTAGGAAGGAGAACGAAGAAATCAGCTGCAGCCTTCCCTTCAAGGGAATTCACAAATAAGTGCATACAAGTATCATTGTCATTGGCTCCTATGTTGTGACAGGAATTAGAAAATGCCACCAAATGTTCATTTGTAGTGACAATGTTATTCCCTAGGGATATGCTCTTTGAATTTAGGAAGTGGACGAGTAGTAGGTGTCAGGTTAAGAGGGGAGGAAACATGCCACAGGGTGGTTGTAACATCTTATTCAAACTGAAAAAGCCCATAATTTTTAATGACTTTGGCGGGGTTTGTGGTAGATTGGACAGGGACTTGGTGACTATACAAGATACCAATCACTGGCGAAGTTGAAGTTTGAGATGAAGAAGCACCTCTAGTTCCCCCAAAGCCACCACTAGATACCATCTTTTGGATGATAGGTAAGGGAGAGAAAGACGAACTAGATGAATCAGACAATGTTCTCCTTAGATCACTTTGTTGGGTTGATAACACAATGATCCTTCTTCCTATTTCAGCAATAGGATTAATTTCTGGTTATAAACCTCTTCTTCTCCTAGAAAAACGAGGGTCTAGGGACATGAAAATAAGATCAAAACTGAAGGAAAAAGAAATCTATGGCTGATTCCTAAGCTATCTTTGCCTAGCTTCCCAACATTTTTGGGCACTTATGTCTTGTTCAATTCCTTCCCATGAGAGATTAAGCTCAACCCGGGTATTAGAAGTATCTAAGATGGAATTAAACAAGTTTAAAGCAATGTTGGTTTGATATTGAAGACCGGGCTCAATATTAGGCTTCCTTGCAACAGGTACAGTCATTAAGAAATGAAGCAGTCAAAGAATCAATATCAGAAAAGTAGATATATTCAATGATAATCAAGCATAAAAAAACAACCATAGAGATATGGAAGATCTCCCCAGTATGGTCTCCAAATAAATGTTGAGTAAAAGATATGAAATAATATTACTCAAGCATTCCAGATCTCGCTTGGCTAAGGCAAGATAGATGGGAATATCACCCTATGTTTATAGCCTCAAAATTTGTTTCCTAATCCACAAGTATTAGTACAAGGGCTTAGGGTGATTTTTTATAAATAAAAGATTGCCAAAAAATTCAACATTTTATATAATTTTCTGAATATAACAGATGCAAAAGTAAATGTGGAGACAAAAGAAAAAATACCAAGTCACAATTTAACACAGATGAGACATAATAGAATCACTTATTTCATTCCAAGAAATCAAAAGAATATTTCTCTTTATGAAAATCCCCGAGGGAGTTTGGACCAAAGTCAAACTTAGATGTCCCCGATGAAAACCATACAAAAGGACTTCTGATAGAAAGTAAAAACTGAACTTTAAAAGCTGGATCAACTTGTCATAGATTGCTTCCCACTCGACTCTGCACAATATCCTTTATAAGTCATGAAATTTAATTCATAAACAAACAAGTCTACACAGAATATCAAAGATAGATCAACACCTCTGAAAAACAAGTGTATGAATGATGTAATTCATCCTTGAATCCTATTGTCTACAATAGGACCCTGCTGTCATAAAAGAGAATTAGGCTTTCAATGAATTAAATAATGAATGAAAACTGAACTATCTCAATAAAACTCAAGAGCGGACCTTAGTATGCTTTCTCCTTCTATTCTCCCCTTATTCTTCCTTCTCTTTTTGCCTTTAATCAATCAAAATTAGTTGAATTAGTGCAACTACTTCTTTTAGTTAAGTTAACTAAAACTCAACTAACTTTTAGTTTAGGGGAAAACTTAATATAATAATAATAAGGGTCTTAAATAAATAATAACTAGTAGGTGGGACCCCTTGTGACTCCCTTTAGTTTCTTAACAAAAATAAACAAAACTAGTCAATCAATCAAACACATTCCTCCTTGTGGCTCCCATCATCATTCTCATAATTTGAAAATCAATATCAAAGATATTTTAAACCATATCCAAAAAATAGTGTGCTGTCCAAAAAACTTCAGCAGTCAACTGTTCTCAACAATCAATAAATAAATATACTCAAAAACCATATTTGCCACTTTGGGAGGCAATTTTCCCTTTGTTGCTACTGTCTCCCTTTGATTTATTTGAATTAGCCTTAGGTTGTGTGGAGCCTTTAGGCTTGATCAAACTAATAACATGAGAGCAGTCATCTCTCAAGTGCGTGCAGGATGAAACAGATTTGGTAGAATCACTTGAGGGAGAGGAGGGGGCAACATCATCTTTTCCTTTATCATGTGCATGGTGGGCTTCGGTTTTGAGTCTCTTGCTTGTGTGGGAAGACTGTATAGGTGAGTGTGCCAGGGAAATTTGGACAATTGGGTTAACCGATGGAGGAGGAGCAGGTAGAGACAAATTGGGCCAGACACGATGTTGGGAGACTGTTGGGTGAACAATCGCATGCCATCTTTCATTTTTAGGGACTTCAGGTTGTAATGAGACATGAGGGGGAACTGGGATACCAGGGACATGCTGAGGTTGGAAGGGATGGATTTCTGGCCTAGGTTGGACCACCCCTTGTGCAATCCAGTTGAAAAATATAGCTCGGAAGAGCTGGTTTAACTCTTTTAGATTTGCATCAAAATGTATCGAAAATATTGGCCTTCTAGGGCCTCTGTTCCAATTTCCTCTTCTCCTATTATTTCAGCCATGAATTCCTCTGCTAAAGAAGCTCATTCATGTATGCAATGTTTATTAGCAACTAGCTTCTTAAACAAACCATACATGGCATCTCTTTAAATATGAAACCACAGTCTTCATCATATCAATCAACAAGGTGTTGCAACAAAACCGCAGTCAACATAAAACCCAAGCCTTATCATTGTTGATATAACCATTGATAATCTATACGATGATCCAATAATACATACAAGGATAACATATCCAATTACACACATGCACCATTTTCACAATTAGCCACAACCCTAATCGGGGGTAGCAAAACACACAGGTGTTTCCAATTTCAATCAAGACCACGCTAGTAAAACACCATAGTGAAAGGAGACAGTTATCGAATGTATATAATTGCATGTTCCCATTGTAACCATTCAACCAATTTTATCATAAAAATATGATACAAGGACTTGACGAAAAAAAATCCATAACCATTCCATTGATAAACTCATATTTGACAACCAAGAAGATGCCCGAAGGGAGCAAGGATAGTTGGAGATTAAAATCGAGCTCTGTCGAAAACAAATGCAGGGAGACAATCAAGAGCACGCTCATATTTTAACAATAACACATAGAACTGGAGGTCTTCAGAGACTTATCAACCACAAGTAAAATACCTTTCGATACAGACGCAACAGTAAGCCACAGAGTCTTCTTATTACTCCCAGTCTGGGCAACGAAACCAATATTTAGCCACTGAGGAAAGCAACGACGGGTAGGGAAGAAAAATCCAGTGCACATAGTGCATTTCACACTTGCAGAGGAGAGGCGAAGTTAATTGAATAGTGACAGGTATTCAAAGAACACATAGAGATATAACCTCTCTGTCCATTTTCTTAAGAGCCGAACAATCTGACAACAATACCAGTGAGGATGCATAACGCTGAGGTATAACTTATATCACCCCACAACTATATAATACATATTAATGTTATGGCCACCCGAAGACTGGATCTTGAGATACTTCGGTGAATGGACAATAAGAATGAGCCCACTACCATGACTCTAAGTTTGAAGAAATTCCACAACAATTGAATGGCAATCCAAATGCGACTAGATAAGGGTTACAATCATGACTGTGAGGGAACAACCAACGATAATACACAGAACAAAACCCTCCACCATTAATACAGAGTGATATGTACCACATTCACGTATTATCCACAGAGACCCATCACGATATTAAACCAACCGAGCAACCAATCAATGCACAACTTAAACAAAACCCAATTCTTTTGATTGCAATCCAAAACATTTTACAATCATCACAGAGAGAAATATCACATATTTACACAGTCGAAATTCTTAGGAACACACAAACCCAAGCATTACTGAGCCATTATTTGTTCATACACAAAGAATATTTCATGGATGGAGAGAAAAAGAACCATACCTGCAACAAAACGCTTAAACGGGCGAGTCGGCCCAGCCTTCTTCTTTCCAAGAGCCTGAAATGCGGAGCTTCACAACCAACAGACCGAAAATGCAATAAGGAACAATGCTAGGGTGACGACCAATAGGGGGAGCATGGAGTGACATGCAGTAAATGCACATCGCTTCCATCTCCTGGCCTATTCAATTCGAAGTACTAGACAACCAAACATTCACCAATCAATTAAACCATGTATTCAATTCCCAAACATTTGAAATCTGTGACAATATCCTTTGCATAGTGCACCACCCAAACATTTACACGTTAAACCTTGCCAAGTTCTTTGCCATCATACATATTGCAATGCTATATGCGCCCAAATCAAATCTAATGAAAATCACATAGCTACTAACCAACCATAGTATAATAGTTAGGACTAACACTAACATCCTTTTACTTTTCCATTCAAATTTGCATATAACCTTTTATCATAGCTCAAACATAGATCCTTTCCCTTTAAAAAAATTTCATAGGTTTTTCTTTATTTGTTTTGGCTATGCTATCACTAATATATCTCTTGTATATATGTGGCTAGGTAATCGATCACAATGATTAGTGACATGGTTAAATCATAGCAACTGTAAATATGCCCATCATAAAAAAAATGCTTTGAATTGCAAAAGCATTCCATAAAATGCATCATCCACATGTTACTATGTCAAAATGAAACCAAGACTGCATTGTCAACCATGTAAGATTGCATAAGCAACATCAAAACAAAAACAAAAAAATGTGTGATATGTCTATCCTTGCGCCTCTAGTCTACAAGGGGGTCCCACCTACTAGTATTATATTATTAGCATAGTTAAATAATAGGGCTTTAGCAATACTTTGCAGAAAGAATTCATCGTTACGATTTTAATCGTCAACAAGGTTATTGCATGGTGAAGCCCCAATGTGCTTGAGATGAGCACTTGCACATGTGAGAGGTTTTGATGGGTTGAAACCCTAGTTTCTCTTGTGATGAAAGGTGACAGATCTATTGAATTGGTGGTTGTTATGAAAGCATTTTTGGGAAGTGTAATGTCTAGGAGGACCTGTGATAAGTGGTATATTTGTTCTATGATTGACAATATGTTTTTACCTATGAGAGGTGTTCAATCTACTGGATTTTTGGCTAGTATGAATTTATTTTCAGCGGGTGAGATGCCTAGGAGGCGTTGTGATAGGTGGATTTATTTTTAGCATGTGAGATGCCTAAGAGGACTTGCAATAGGTGGTTTTGTTCCAGAATATACTAGTGTTTTGTCCCTTGTGATAGGTGGAGGATCTTCTTCATTGATGGCTAGTATGTGGTCCATATTTCAGCAGGTGTGATACTTAGGAGGACTTGTGATAGGTGGTTGATTTGTCCCGTTATATACCAATGTTTTGAGTGGATTGCATTTGATTTCTTGCCAATTTTTTTGGAGCTTGAGATGGGATGCTTCATTCTACGATATATTAATTATTATTGTTTGATTTTTTTTGGTTGAGTTGTGATGGAAACCTCTGCTCAACTTCAATGATTGTTGCAAATGGAGGGAGCTTCCAATGTTATCCCTTGGGGATAGTATTGGTTGTACATTAATATCATAGCTAGTGTGATGCTAAGATATTAGTGATCTTGTGTATCTATATCTATGATGGTGGAATCAATGATTGATTTCAAGATTGAAATGGTTGGGGTAGTGATGAGTACTAAGGACATGGTTGTTGGAATATCCTAGATAGAGGGAGTTGACCATGATGTTACTCTTTCTTCAATATTCTCTTAGATAAAGGGAGTTGACCATGATGAGGTTGTTGCTTCAATTGTTGGCACTTTTGAGGTGCATGAGAGGGATTCCCATGTTCACATTTTATGATTACTCTTTTGTTATTGTTTCCTTTTCCCCTTGAGCTTGATATTTTAGGATTGATGAGTTGAGATGCATACAAATTTCATATTGTGCTTTGATGGATTTGATCCACTTGTATTGGTCTTGTATGGAGATGTGAATATATTTGTAGGATGTTCTACATAAATCTTGATGCAGTGCTAGAGGATTTTGGTTTGTGATGATGAATTTAGGTATGTTGGGGTTTTTGACAAGTTATTATTGATGTAGTCTTTGTTCTAGAGTGATTTCAGAGTTTCACAAGTAGTGATCTAGGGTTATGTTCCTTCAATTTCACATATGGCCATTGTTATATTAGATCCCATATCATAGGAGAAGAGGGGGTAGCTTGGTTTGATGGTTTAAACCAAGTTACCTTGTTGTATTATTAATGCATGTTCACCATCCAAGGGTTGAGTTATCGATTCCTTGGTTGATTTCTTGGAGAGGGACACACCTTTGTGCGAACTAATTATTTGATTGATTGCTTGGAGAGAGAGACACACATTTGTGAGCAATGATTACTTGGATCTTGAGGTGAGTAGACCTATACTTGTGTGTGTGACTCTTGCAAAGTAAGTATGACGATCTATCATGATGAAGGAGTATTCTTCTAGGATGAATTGGAGTTATAGGTTTCAATTTCAAAGGGAAATGGTAGGTGTTATAGAAAACATTTTTTTGTAAAGAGGAGTGTTAGATTTTGGGGAGGGAGTGTTAGATTTTGGGGTTACTCCAAAAGTATTTTCAATTTTCTAGGAGAGAACAATGTTTCCTAGCCCCTTGGAAATGCTTCATGGACACATGGATGGATTATTTTGGTTGGATGCTTGAATTTGGTTAGAATGGTGGTATGGATCCCTTTCCTAGGAGATTAATACCCTAGTTAGTGTGTCTACTAACCCATTGGGAGCACAAAATGGGGGAGTTGGTTTCTTGACTAGAAGAGGTACCTAACTAGGAGGGGCATTAAGCACTTTGAGGAGGGAAGTTAACCCTTAGATTTTGGAACCATGTGATCTAAGGTACATGGTATACCGATGAGACCTTGGTTGGTCCATGATGGACATGCACATTTGGACGTGGCTTTCTATTGATTTTGTATACCTCAACTAGATGCTTAAGTGGCCTTCTTCTTTGGAGCGTTGGAGACCTTGTGACATTATGTTACTTGCTTGAAGGATGTCTTACATAGAGGAGGATCATATTTTAGAGGGAGGTGTTGAGCCTTAGATGGAATTGGGTTTCTTGGATGCTTGCATGGAGGATTGGAGTTGAATTGTGGATACCTAGGTTGCGACAACGATCATGTATTAGGACGAGAAATGGATTTTGTGAGGGGATGTGGAAAAAAATTATAGGAGGATCCCCTTGCATGAGGACACTTGGACAATAGACCACCATGGGAGAGGGAGTGTTGGACTAACACCCTATTGGAGTCTGCACCATTTTAGAGGAGGGATATTGAGACCAATATCATGGCTTGGAGGGAATTTCACTTTTGGGGTTGGGTAAACCCTAGTTTGACACATGTGCAACCTTGTATTGTAGAGTGCTACATGTGGGGTTGCCTTGTCGATTACTTTTATAAACACATGTCCTTATTTTATGTTATCATTTCCTTCTTGTTTGTATATATAATGGAGGAGAGAGTTCTTATATACATTCATCATCTTATACTCTTCTTTGTACTTGTCTTGGAGACATTAGGGTTCATGAGGAAACCCTAGGAGCTAGATGATAGGGTTCTTAAGGAAACCCAAGGAGAAGATAAGGGGAAAGAGAGACATCTTGGATGTTATTGGAGAGATTGCTCCTGTGGAATGCTAGGATTTTCTCTTGTGATGACTAGGGTTTGTGCTATCCATGTAAACCATAGAGAAGAACATGATGTTGAATATTATGATGGTCCTTATGGTTCTTGTTGTAGAAATAAAGTTTCTATCCTGGTAGAAGACATGGACAGTGGAGATAATTTCTTGGATGTTTTTGGAGCTTTGTTCTTAGGTGATGTAAGGCTAGGGAAATATCATGGAGTTTGTGATGCTTCTTATGATGCAAGAGTGAAAGACTCAGGATTTGAGGATTCAAATCCTATGATGGACATGTAGATTTGGAGGCTAGCACTAGAATTGTTTTTCCATGTACTTGTGCGATGAAACATGGTTAAGGTTTGAAAACCCTAAGGAAGATAACTGTGCCAGTGTGGAGAACTTGTGTGACACAAGCTTGTTGTTTAATCCAAGGACTTGCTAGTGTTGACGCTTTCTTGTTGGACGTCTTTGGTGGTGGCCAAAGTTTCATGATTTCCCTAGCTGGGGTTTTGGAGACCCTGAAAGATTGTACCAACTTTGTGATAAAAATATTGTATGTACATGTACTTAAATATTATACATATATATGTATAACATTATTACATATTTTATTTTCAACTTTCATTGTCTTCCTACACCACTTAATGTTCATGTTGATTTGACATATTAAACATTGAGATTGTTGAGTGATTTGACATCTTAAATATAATAGGGAAAATCTATTGTTGTAAACCTACAATAATTAAAGTGATTTTAGATATGGTTCATGCTTGGAAAAGCATGCCCTAAGGGATGAAACTTGTTGTCATATGTTTGGTATTCTTACTCTTCAATTTTCTAGTGGATTGGTGTTGAAGTCAATCGAAATATTGTCTGCAATTTGTTGTTGTGATTT
>JASDQU010010788.1:146585-158300 GCA_032191745.1 Picea mariana | reverse complement strand
GTGCAGGGTTAATGGGTATTTGTTTTTTCCTAACTAGTTTTATGCCCTCCTTGATAGGAATGGCATGTTGTATAAGAGCAGGATCAAAACCACGAAGATCCTCATAAGACCAAGCAAAAACATCTTGAAATTCACCAAACAGTCTGACGAACTTCAATTTTTCTTCATCAGAACACTGGACACCTATTTTAACATTCTTTGGAGACTCGAGAGTTCTAATGTTCAAGGAAATGGTTTCACCCACCTTCATTTTCAACTCCTGTTCTTTATGTTTCTCTTTATCGCCTACATCACTCGATGAAAATGAACTTTCTAGAGGAGTCAATCCTTTAGGAATCTTGTTATCTTCTATTGATATAATTTCCTTAGGCTTATAAGGTTCATTTTGAATGAAATCACATATGCTTCCATCACTAGGGAAGACCTACCATGAATCTATATTGTCAAGGATATGTGGATGATACATAGATTGAAAAGTACAATCAAGTCTTTGTGGCAGAAGTTGTCGATTAGGAGAGGCTACAAAAACGACTAACCGATCAACCATTGAGTTCAATTCCCTTTTAACATGAGTGATGTTGAAAGATAGTAGGTTCGAGATAAGCGCCCAAATAGTTTGGGTGTAGTGTTTCATTAACTTGTTGCTAGGAGAGTATATCTTACATACAAGGTTCACAATAAGCTCAGAATCCCCAAAAATTGTAAGGTGACCACAACCCAAATTATAGGAATTTCAATGCCTAACAATAATGCTTCAAATTCAGTGACATTGTTTGTGCAAGAAAACTCTAACCTATAGGAAAAGTTCTGAATTTTTTCCACAGGAGAGTACACGATAATACCAGCTTCGTTTCCTTTATTGGAGCATGAACCATCAAAGTGAATATGCCACATCTCGTCATCTAATTCGATTTGTTTCAAGGTAGTTTTGTCCTCATCAACAAAGATGGAATACACTCCTAACTCCTCCTCAATATAATTCACATTAGGCTGTGGGACACTTTCTATGTAAGGTGAAATTATTCCCTCTCTGAGGACTATGATGTTTTTACCATTTCAAGGAACAGATAAGTGTGTCCCGTCGAGTGAGATGTATCTACCTATCAAATATTTCCAATATCTTCCTAAGATGATCAAGTAGTTACTTACTGGCATATCGATTACTCGAATATTAAGGGTTGTCCTTATTTCATGGTGCGTGCACAAAACCAAGGTCACGTCCTTTATTTAACCTATGGTCATTTTTTGTAGACTATTATAAGAGAGCATGCTTCTGGCATTTTCATTTGTACAAGACAAGCCTAGATCTTCCATAATAATCTTCGACATTACACTTGGGCCCGAACCATCATCAATGAGGCAACAATGGACAATCTTATCCATAATCTTTACAGAAATATAAAACGGGGTTTTTTTTACAGGGTGTCTAAATTTATGTACACCTAATTTATTTACAAATGAATCCTCTTCATCTACCTCTTTAGAGAGGTTGGCTACAACTGGAGCTTTTCCTTCAATGAAATTTTTTAGATGCTTTTGTTGTTCAAGGACGACAACCATGTCCAGGAGGGTTGCATCTTCTTTGATGTTGGCCAACTGATTTAGAATGTTGTATTTGGAAGAGGGGAGAGGGGAGGTAGTTCCTTGATTGTCAGGAGCCTTAGGAACTTGAACGGTAGCAGCTGGCGAAGATGAGCTTGGGCTAGAAGAGTAGTGGGGAGGATCATATTTGCTTTTAGGAGCATATGATTTATTCCTAGTATTTATGATCATAACATCCTCTAGCTCTGTAAAGTCTAGGACAACAATAGTAGTTTCAGGTCTCTTACTAAATATTTTATCTCTGGAACTCTTCTTTACCTCACATGTACTTTCCTCGTGGTGTTCCTCACAAAATTTACACCAACTATGAGGCATGATAGCTTTAGACTGAAAATTATTTTCATTTGGATTTCTAAAGAGGGGTTCCGAAGAAGATGAAGCTCCAGGGGTAAGAGAGGAGACATTTCCTTTTCACTCATATGCTATCATTCGATTATTCATGTCTTGTACAAGTTGTAAGAGGGAATACATGTCTGTCTGTTTAACTGAATCTCCCTTAGGAAGACATGTTCGTTCAAGTTGTTCTTCATACTCTAAACAAGTATGCAAAGCGAAACCAAGGTTATCAATGGACTTTTCCTCAAGTCTACGACGATAGGGGGAGGGTAATGCATTATAATAATTCATGAAAGTGGCTTGGTTCTGAGGTCGAATGAGTTCAGGGATTTGATTGTATAACTTGGTGAAATGCAAGTTGAAAAACTTGATAGTCTCACCATCCTTATAAGCGATGTTATTTTATTCCCGTAACTGCTCTGCTAGGCTTTTGGATTGCCCATAGGTATATTTTAACCAATAGACTAACTCCTCCCAAGTAGATAAAATCTTAGGAGGGAGAACGAAGAAATCATCCGTAGCCTTCCCTTCAAGGGAATTCACAAATAAGCACATAAAAGTATCATTGTCATTGGCTCCTATGTTGTGACAGGAATTAGAAAATGCCACCAAGTGTTCATTTGTAGTAACAATGTTATTCCCTGAAAACCTAGGGAGATGCTCTTTGAATTTAGGAAGTGGATGAGTAGTAGGTGTCAGGTTAAGAGGGGAGGAAACATGCCACAGGGTGGTTGTAACATCTTATTCAAATTGAAAATCCCATAATTTTTAATGACTTTGGCGGGGTTTGTGGTAGATTGGACAGGGACTTGGTGACTATACAAGATACCAATCACTGGCGAAGTTGAAGTTTGAGATGAAGAAGCACCTCTAGTGCCACCAGAGCCACCACTAGATACCATCTTTTGGATTATAGGTAAGGGAGAGAAAGACGAACTAGATGAATCAGACAAGGTTCTCCTTAGATCACTTTGTTGGGTTGATAACACAATGATCCTTCTTCCTATTTAAGAAATAGGATTAATTTCCGATGATAAACCTCTTCTTCTCCTAGAAAAACGAGGGTCTAAGGACATGAACATAAGATCAAAATTGAAGGAAAAGGAAATCTATGGTTGATTCCTAAGCTGTCTTTGCCTAGCTTCCCAACATTTTGGGACACTTATGTCTTGTTCAATTCCTTCCCATGAGAGATTAAGCTCAACCCAGGTATTAGAAGTATCTAAGATGGAATTAAACAAGTTTAAAGCAATGTTGGTTTGATATTGAAGACCGGGCTCAATATTAGGCTTCCTTGCAACAGGTACAATCATTAAGAAATGAAGTAGTCAAAGAATCAATATCAGAAAAGTAGATATATTCAATGATAATCAAGCATAAAAAAACAACCATAGATATATGGAAGATCTCCCCAGTATGGTCGCCAAATAAATGTTGAGGAAAAGATATGAAATAATATTACTCAAGCATTTCCAGATCTCGCTTGGCTAAGGCAAGATAAACGGGAATATCACCCTATGTTTATAGCCTCAAAATTTGTTTCCTAATCCACAAGTATTAGTACAAGGGCTTAGGGTGATTTTTTATAAATAAAATATTGCTGAAAAATTCAACATTTTATATAATTTTCTGAATATAACAGATGCAAAAGTAAATGTGGAGACAAAAGAAAAAATACCAAGTCACAATTTAACACATATGAGACATAATATAATCACTTATTTCATTCCAAGAAATCAAAAGAATATTTCTCTTTATGAAAATCCCTGAGGGAGTTTGGACCGAAGTCAATCTTAGATGTCCCCGATGAAAACCATACAAAAGGACTTCTGACAGAAAGTAAAAACTGAACTTTAAAAGCTGGATCAGCTTGCCATAGATTTCTTCCCACTCGACTCTGCACAATATCCTTTATAAGTCATGAAATTTAATTCATAAACAGACAAGTCTACACAGAATATCAAAGATAGATCAACACCTCTGAAAAAGAAGTGTCTGAATGATGTAATTCATCCTTGAATCTTGTTGTCTACAATAGGACCCTGTTGTCATAAAAGAGAATTAGGCTTTCAATGAATTAAATAATGAATGAAAACTGAACTATCTCAATAAAACTCAAGAGCGGACCTTAGTATGCTTTCTCCTTCTATTATCCCCTTGTTCTTCCTTCTCTTTTTGCCTTTAATCAATCAAAATTAGTTGAAGTAGTGCAACTACTTCTTTTAGTTAAGTTAACTAAAACTCAACTAACTTTTAGTTTAGGGGAAAACTTAATATAATAATAATAAGGGTCTTAAATAAATAATAACTAGTAGGTGGGACCCCTTGTGACTCCCTTTAGTTTCTTAACAAAAATAAACAAAACTAGTCAATCAATCAAACACATCCCTCCTTGTGGCTCCCATCATCATTCTCATAATTTGAAAATCAATATCAAAGATATTTTAAACCATATCCAAAAAATAGTGTGTTGTCCAAAAAAATTCAGCAGTCAACTGTTCTCAACAATCAATCAATAAATATACTCAAAAACCATATTCGCCACTTTGGGAGGCAATTTTCCCTTTGTTGTTACTTTCTCCCTTTGATTTATTTGAATTAGACTTAGGTTGTGTGGAGCCTTTAGGCTTGATCAAACTAATAGCATGAGAGCAGTCATCTCTCAAGTGCGTGCAGGATGAAACAGATTTGGCAGAATCACTTGAGGGAGAGGAGGGGGCAACATCAGCTTTTCCTTTATCATGTGCATGGTGGGCTTCGGTTTTGAGTCTCTTGCTTGTGTGGGAAGACTGTATAGGTGAGTGTGTCGAGGAAATTTGGACAATTGGGTTAACCGGTGGAGGAGGAGCAGGTAGAGACAAATTGGGCCAGCCACGATGTTGGGAGACTGTTGGGTGAACAATCTCATGCCATCTGTCATTTTTAGGGACTTCAGGTTGTAATGAGACATGAGGGGGAACTGGGATACCAGGGACATGCTGAGGTTGGAAGGGAGGGCTTTCTGGCCTAGGTTGGACCACCCCTTGTGCAATCTAGTTGAAAAATATAGCTCGAAAGAGTTGGTTTAACTCTTTTAGATTTGCATCAAAATGTATAGAAAATATTAGCCTTCTAGGGCCTCTGTTCCAATTTCCTCTTCTCCTATTATTTCAGCCATGAATTCCTCTGCTGAAGAAGCTCATTCATGTATGCAATGTTTATTAGCAACTAGCTTCTTAAACAAACCATACATGGCATCTCTTTAAATATGAAACCACAGTCTTCATCATATCAATCAACAAGGTGTTGCAACAAAACCGCAGTCAACATAAAACCCAAGCCTTATCATTATTGATATAACCATTGATAATCTGTACGATGATCCAATAATATATACAAGGCGAACATATCCAATTACACACATGCACCATTTCCACAATTAGCCACAACCCTAATCGGGGGTAGAAAAACACACAGGTGTTTCCAATTTCAATCAAGACCACGCTAGTAAAAACACCATAGTGAAAGGAGACAGTTATCGAATGTATATAATTGCCTGTTCCCATTATAACTGTTCAACCAATTTTATCATAAAAATATGATACAAGGACTTGACGAAAAAAAATCCATAACCATTCTGTTGATAAACTCATATTTGACAACCAAGAAGATGCCCGAAGGGAGCAAGGATAGTTGGAGATTAAAATTGGGCTCTGTCGAAAACAAATGCAGGGAGACAATCAAGAACGCACTCATATTTTAACAATAACACATAGAACTGGAGGTCTTCAGAGACTTATCAACCACAAGTAAAATACCTTTCGATACAGACGCAACAGTAAGCCACAGAGTCTTCTTATTACTCCCAGTCTGGGCAACGAAACCAATATTTAGCCACCGAGGAAGCAACGACGGGTAGGGAAAAAAAAATCCAGTGCACATAGTGCATTTCACACTTGCAGAGGAGAGGCAAAGTTAACTGAATAGTGATAGTTATTCAAAGAACACATAGAGATATAACCTCTCTGTCCATTTTCTTAAGAGCCGAACAATCTGACAACAATACCAGTGAGGATACATAACGCTGAGGTATAACTTATATCACCCCACAACTATATAATACATATTAATGTTATGGCCACCCGAAGACTGGATCTTGAGATACTTTGGTGAAAGGACAATAAGAATGAGCCCACTACCATGACTCTGAGTTTGAAGAAATTCCACAACAACTGAATGGCAATCCAAATGCGACTAGATAAGGGTTACAATCATGACTGTGAGGGAACAACCAACGATAATACACAGAACAAAACCCTCCACCATTAATACAGAGCGATATGTACCACATTCACTTATTATCCATAGAGACCCATCACGATATTAAACAGACCGAGCAACCAATCAATGCACAACTTAAACAAAACCCAATTCTTTTGATTGCAATCCAAAACATTTTACAATCATCACAGAGAGAAATATCACATATTTACACAGTCGAAATTCTTAGGAACACACAAACCCAAGCATTACTGAGCCATTATTTGTTCATACACAGAGAATATTTCATGGATGGAGAGAAAAAGAACCATACCTGTAACAAAATGCTTAAACAAGCAAGTTGGCCCAACCTTCTTCTTTCCAAGAGCCTGAAATGCGGAGCTTCACAACCAACAGACCGAAAATGCAATAAGGAACAATGCTAGGGTGACGATCGATAGGGGGAGTATGGAGTGACGTGCAGTAAATGCACGTCGCTTCCATCTCTTGGCCTATTCAATTCGAAGTACAAGACAACCAAACATTCACCAATCAATTAAACCATGTATTCAATTCCCAAACATTTGAAATATGTGACAATATCCTTTGCATAGTGCACCACCCAAACATTTACACGTTAACCCTTGCCAAGTTCTTTTCCATCATACATATTGCAATGCTATATGTTCCCAAATCAAATCTAATGAAAATCACATAGCTACTAACCAACCATAGTATAATAGTTAGGACTAACACCAACATCCTTTTACTTTTCCATTCAAATTTGCATATAACCTTTTATCATAGCTCAAACATAGATCCTTTCCCTTTAGAATTTTTTCATAGGTTTTTCTTTCTTTGTTTTGGCTATGCTATCACTAATATATCTCTTGTATATATGTGGCTAGGTAATCGATCACAATGATTAGTGACATGGTTAAATCATAGCAATTGTAAATATATGCCCATCATAAAAAAATGCTTTGAATTGCAGAAGCATTCCATAAAATGCATCATCCACATGTTACTATGTCAAAATGAAACCAAGACTGCATTGTCAACCATGTAAGATTGTGTAAGCAACATCAAAACAATAACAAAAAAATGTGTGATATGTCTATCCTTGCGCCTCTAGTCTACAAGGGGGTCCCACCTACTAGTATTATATTATTAGCATAGTTAGATAATAGGGCTTTAGCAATACTTTGCAAGAAGAATTCATCGTTACGATTTTAATTGTCAACAAGGTTATTGCATGGTGAAGCCGCAATGTGCTTGAGATGAGCACTTGCACATGTGAGAGGTTTTGATGGGTTGAAACCCTAGTTTCTCTTGTGATGAAAGGTGATGGATCTATTGAATTGGTGGTTGTTATGAAAGCATTTTTGGCAAGTGTAATGTCTAGGAGGACCCGTGATAAGTGGTATATTTGTTCTATGATTGACAATATGTTTTTACCTATGAGAGGTGTTCAATCTACTGGATTTTTGGCTAGTATGAATTTATTTTCAGCGGGTGAGATGCCTAGGAGGCGTTGTGATAGGTGGATTTATTTTTAGCATGTGATATGCCTAAGAGGACTTGCAATAGGTGGTTTTGTTCCAGAATATACTAGTGTGTTGTCCCTTGTGATAGGTGGAGGATCTTCTTCATTGATGGTTAGTATGTGGTCCATATTTCAGTGGGTGTGATACCTAGGAGGACTTGTGATAGGTGGTTGATTTGTCCTGTTATATACCAATGTTTTGAGTGGATTGATTCTTGTGATAGGCATGCTTGACCATTTGATTTCTTGCCAATTTTTTTGGAGCTTGAGATGGGATGCTTCATTCTACGATATATTAATTATTATTGGTTGATTTGTTTTGGTTGAGTTGTGATGGAAACCTCTGCTCAACTTCAATGATTGTTGCAAATGGAGGGAGCTACCAATGTTATCCCTTGGGGATAGTATTGGTTGTACATTAATATCATAGCTAGTGTGATGCTAAGATATTAGTGATCTTGTGYATCTATATCTATGATGGTGGAATCAATGATTGATTTCAAGATTGMAATGGTTGGGGTAGTGATGAGTACTAAGGACATGGTTGTTGGAATATCCTAGATAGAGGGAGTTGACCATGATGTTACTCTTTCTTCAATATTCTCTTAGATAAAGGGAGCTGACCATGATGAGGTTGTTGCTTCAATTGTTGGCACTTTTGAGGTGCATGAGAGGGATTCCCATTTTCAGATTTTATGATTACTCTTTTGATATTTTAGGATTGATGAGTTGAGATGCATACAAATTTCATATTGTTCTTTGATGGATTTGATCCACTTGTATTGGTCTTGTATGGAGATGTGAATATATTTGTAAGATGTTCTACATAAATCTTGATGTAGTGCTAGAGGATTTTGGTTTGTGATGATGAATTTAGGTATGTTGGGATTTTTGACAAGTTATTATTGATGTATTCTTTGTTCTAGAGTGATTTCAGAGTTTCACAAGTAGTGATCTAGGGTTATGTTCCTTCAATTTCACATATGGCCATTTTTATATTATATCCCATATCATAGGAGAAGAGGGGGTAGCTTGGTTTGATGGTTTAAACCAAGTTACCTTGTTGTATTATTAATGCATGTTCACCATCCAAGGGTTGAGTTATCGATTCCTTGGTTGATTTCTTGGAGAGGGACACACCTTTGTGCGAACTAATTATTTGATTGATTGCTTGGAGAGAGAGACACACATTTGTGAGCAATGATTACTTGGATCTTGAGGTGAGTAGACCTATACTTGTGTGTGTGACTCTTGCAAAGTAAGTATGACGATCTATCATGATGAAGGAGTATTATTCTAGGATGAATTGGAGTTATAGGTTTCAATTTCAAAGGGAAATGGTAGGTGTTATAGAAAACAATTTTTCGTAAAGAGGAGTGTTAGATTTTGGGGAGGGAGTGTTAGATTTTGGGGTTACTCCAAAAGTATTTTCAATTTACTAGGAGAGAACAATGTTTCCTAGCCCCTTGGAAATGATTCATGGACACGTGGATGGATTGTTTTGGTTGGATGCTTGAATTTGGTTAGAATGGTGGTATGGATCCCTTTCCTAGGAGATTAATACCCTAGTTAGTGTGTCTACTAACCCATTGGGAGCACAAAATGAGGGAGTTGGTTGCTTGACTAGAAGAGGTACCTAACTAGGAGGAGCATTAAGAACTTTGAGGAGGGAAGTTAACCCTTAGATTTTGGAACCATGTGATCTAAGGTACGTGGTATACCGATGAGACCTTGGTTGGTCCATGATGGACATGCACATTTGGACGTGGCTTTCTATTGATTTTCTATACCTCAACTAGATGCTTAAGTGGCCTTATTCTTTGGAGCATTGGAGACCTTGTGACACTATGTTACTTGCTTGAAGGATGTCTTACATAGAGGAGGATCATATTTTAGAGGGAGGTGTTGAGCCTTAGATGGCATTGGGTTGCTTGGATGCTTGCATGGAGGATTGGAGTTGAATTGTGGATACCTAGGTTGCGACAATGATCATGTATTAGGACGAGAAATGGAGTTTGTCAGGGCATGTGGAAAAAAATTATAGGATGATCCCCTTGCATGAGGACACTTGGACAATAGACCACCATGGAAGAGGGAGTGTTGGACTAACACCCTATTGGAGTGTGAACCATTTTAGAGGAGGGATATTGATTCCAATATCATGGCTTGGAGGGAATTTCACTTTTGGGGTTGGGTAAACCCTAGTTTGACACATGTGCAACCTTGTATTGTAGAGTGCTACATGTGGGGTTTCCTTGTCGATTACTTTTATAAACACATGTCCTTATTTTATGTTAGCATTTCCTTCTTGTTTGTATATATAATGGAGGAGAGAGTTCTTATATACATTCATCATCTTATACTCTTCTTTGTACTTGTCTTGGAGACATTAGGGTTCATGAGGAAACCCTAGGAGCTATATGATAGGGTTCTTAGGGAAACCCAAGGAGAAGATAAGGGGAAAGAGAGACATCTTGGATGTTATTGGAGAGATTGCTCCTATGGAATGCTAGGATTTTCTCTTGTGATGACTACGGTTTGTGCTATCCATGTAAACCATAGAGGAGAACATGATGTTGAATATTATGATGGTCCTTATGGTTCTTGTTGTAGCAATAAAGTTTCTACCCTGGTAGAAGACATGGAGAGTGGAGATAATTTCTTGGATGTTTTTGGAGCTTTGTTCTTATGTGATGTAAGGCTAGGGAAATATCATGGAGGTTGTGATGCTTCTGATGATGCAAGAGTGAAAGACTCGGGATTTGAGGATTCAAATCCTATGATGGACATGTAGATTTGGAGGCTAGCAATAGAATTTTTTTTCCATGTACTTGTGCGATGAAACATGGTTAAGGTTTGAAAACCCTAAGGAAGACAACTGTGCCAGTGTGGAGAACTTGTGTGACACAAGCTTGTTGTTTAAGCCAAGTAATTTCTAGTGTTGATGCTTTCTTGTTGGACGTCTTTGTTGGTGGCCAAAGTTTCATGATTTCCCTAGCTGGGGTTTTGGAGATCCTGAAAGATTGTACCAACTTTGTAGTAAAAATATTGTATGTACATGTACTTAAATATTATACATATATATTATGTGTTTCCAGTTATCCAATACCTACATTATTACATATTTTATTTTCAACTTTCATTGTCTTCTTGCACCACTTAATGTTCATGTTGATTTCACATATTAAACATTGAGATTGTTGAGCGATTTGACATCTTAAATATAATAGGGAAAATTTATTGTTGTAAACCTACAATAATTAAAGTGATTTTAGATATGGTTCATGCTTGGAAAAGCATGCCCTAAGGGATGAAACTTGTTGTCATATGTTTGGTATTCTTACTCTTCAATTTTCTAGTGGATTGGTGTTGAAGTCAATCGAAATATTGTCTGCAATTTGTTGTTGTGATTTATATTTTAAATCAACCGTAAGGTTGAGTATTGTTAGGATTTGGCTCTAGTAAAACTCACGTGTGCTGATGAAATTTCAGAATTAAATTAAAAGTCAAAACTCCAAAATTTATATATAAGTTAGCTTCTCTTTCCAAAGTTTATAAAAAATAAGAATTTAGTATACACTATCCTTCAAAGAATGATTTCAGAACATCTAAAGAGTACGAAAGGACTAGTGTCAAATATATTGGAGAGGGTTTTTCACAAAGCAATGGCTAGAGATTAACCTCCATCTAGAATCCATTGATCTAAATTCAGTATGCATACATAAAAAATAAAAAAAAAGATTACCCCCAATTAGGGTATATAAGTCTGGAAGGATGGGTTAGACTACATAAGTCAATGAAATATGTTAGTTAAGTCATTTTATGTGGTCACCCATGTTGCTAAATGCCCCTAATACTATTTTATTATATTTGGATGTGTGGACCATTATATATAGGGTTGTGACTCAAGTCTACTATGAATAAATGAATTTTGGGTCATTATAAGACATGATTGGACAATATTTTCTCTTATTTTTCCAAGGAAACCCTCG
>JASDQU010010788.1:50710-67011 GCA_032191745.1 Picea mariana | reverse complement strand
TATTTCAAATGATTAAAAATTAGATTTAACTCTTATATAAATTTAAAATTAAATTGGATTTACATTAATTTTTATGGAAAATAATTATGTTACTTAATTCTATAAATATTATCAATTTGATTATTCTTTGGAAAATTAATAAAATAGATGAAAAACATTTAAAAAATAAAAGGTCTATGGTTGAAAAAAAAACAATTATTTAAATAATTTGCAATCAAAAAGCTAAAACAATTATTTAAATAATTTACAATCCAAAAAGCAAAAACAATTATTTAAATAATTTGCAACACAAAAAGCAAAAACAATTATTAAAATAATTTGCAATACAAATACAAAAAGAAAAAACAATTATTTAAATAATTTTGCAATCCAAAAAACAAGAAAAACTTAGAATTTAGAAAAAAACAAAATTATTATCCAAATATCTAATTTGGAAATAAGTAAAGAAATATATTTTTTTTGGAAAAAAAAATATACATCTAATATTTTATGAAAAAATATCCCTAACATAATATTCTTAAAACCATTTTCTTTTTAATATGGATCTCATATTTGGAACAACGACGAACTTGCCTTTAATAGCAACGTTGGAAAATTTGGCGTGGAAGTTCAACATTTATTTTACAAGGGATATATATATATATAATCAAATCTCAGACAAATGAACTTTATTTACTCATTTTGGAAAATAAAAATATTTTAAAGTTATGCAAAAAGAATTGCAAAGAAAATTATAATGATGAAATATTAAAAAAAATAATAATAATAAAGGAAATATAGATATTAGTAAAAAATGTATGAATGTTTTTAAATAGATAAAATATAAAACGAAATATAAATAAGAAAAAAGAAAATATAAAAGAAAATAAATATAAACAAGATAAATATTATTAATAAAAAATATATATAGATGTTTTTAAATGGAAAGTAAAGGATTATGAGATTTTTCTATCATTTAATTAATACTTAGAAAAAATACAAAATGACAATGTATAAAGGAAATTTTAAATCAAAACTAAGACTTAAAATATGGATGAATATATTTTAATTAGATAAAAATATTTTAATTTTTGAAAATATAAAAAAAACAAAATCATAAATTGAGAATAAGAAGACTATATCATTTTAAATATGACAAAATTGATATTAAGAAATCAAAATTTCTACTTTATTTTATTTTAAAAAATAAAAGAAATCATGCATATGAAAGAATATTTAGAAAAAAAAATTAATTAAAAATGTAACAACTATATACTACCCACGATTATATACAAAATAAGTATATTTTTGTAACTGTTGATTAAAAAAAAAAATGATATGATAAAAAGTATTCATAAATAATTTGGTCATTATAATCTCAAACATTGTACTAAATTAAATTAAAATAAATTTAAGTATATTTTTGTAACTGTTAATTAAAAAAAAAAATGAAATGATAAAAAGTATTCATAAATAATTTGGTCATTATAATCTAAAACATTGTACTAAATTAAATTAAAATAAATGCATTAAAATGATGTAACATAATCCTAATTCATAATGATGTAAATTAAATTAAAATAAATTCATAATCTGTGTATGTTGGCTAAAGGAGGTTTCCCTGGAGGGAGGATGCTGCAAGCACAAGTACCCACAATTATGTGTATATTTGGGAATAAATATATTATTAAGATTAATGATAGATTCAGAACTAAGATGGATCTATGTATCTTGCCTCTATATTTGTCATGCATCAAGAGCTTTGGATCTTAAGATGGATCAATGCCTTCTTATATGCTTATTTACAAGGTAAGCAAAGATTACATATGCTTTTCCATGAATTATTTGTGTAGGGTATAATCATTCATTATTTTCTTGTTATGAATTCTTCTTGTATTATCATTCCTACTCGTTTATATATATGAAGTTAAAATAAAATTTTCATATAAGAATCTTCTAAATGCACATCAAGATGAGGTAACAACTAATTGAAACCCTATTATATTCTACTTAATTTGTTATACCTCTGATTTTTATGACCTTTTTCTAATTTTTAATTAATTGTAGGTAAAGTTTGATCTTCTATCAAGGTTTTTTTTTATGGCCAAGGAGAATCCAGAAACATGCACTAATAAGAATTTTGCGAAGGGCTATTATATATGCTCATAATGAAACATATTTTTTAAGCTAAGAAAACATTTAAGTGGAGAAATTAATTCTAAAAGTTAATGAAAAAATACTTGACACTTCAAAAAAAAAATATCGACTAAAGAAACATACTAAGATATAATCACTACCAAAAGATAAATTATGATAGTTGGCTTACCTGAGATTCATACGCAAACAAACAAACAAGGATAAGTTGAGCCTCAAATCGAAAGGACCTAAAGGATAGAATGTAAACGCATAACCAGGAACGAGGGCAAAGCTTCGAAATCAAAGTGCCTAAAGCAACATTGTCTAAATCTAGCAAGCAATATTATCCTATGTTTTTTTGTCCTCGGAAAAAAAGTGTAATTATATTCATCCATAGAGAAATGAATTACATTATGCATGTGCTAACAACATTGCCCAATATTGGGTAAAAAATCCCAAAGGGACACAAAGTAACTAGTTGGAGAGCCAAAAAGAAGAAAATACAGGAGTTGATATAAATCTCTAAAAGGTCGAAAACTCAGTACAAGAGATCTTGTCAAAAAAAAAATCCCAAACAGTAAATCCAAACAAACCCTGGAGATCAAAAGGACCAAGTCAGAGAGGAATGAATCACACAATAACATAACCAAAAGGCAGGCACGTCGATGAAGACCCCATCCAACAGCAAAATAAGCCCAGAACTACACGCCCATTCCATGGACCTCAAAGTGATGAAACTCGCACCACACGCCCAAGGATAGGACCTCAAAGTTCTGGCACTACCCCTGCTAGAAAGCGAAAAACATCAACAGCCACCAAAGGGAGCTAGAGCTAAGCATACATCAAACCCTGAACAAGTCGAACAAACCAGAGGGATTAACCGAAGAAAAAAGCATATAAAGCATGGATCTCTCATGGAGAAACAGATCTGAGAAAAACCCAGGTATCACCCTCGCATGAGCACCCAAAATGTTGGACTGCAACATGAAAACAGATCCAGATCCGCACCCAGAGCAAGCCTCCACGAAACGACCATACAAGTAGAGGGTTCGAGCCTCAAAATATATCGGGCCCCAACCTCACAAGGAGATGGGACCGACCGCCATCTGAGCTTGAGACGAGACGAGGAGCATATAGTAAATCCCAGTCCACCGAGAGACAATCTGCTACGTGAGGAGCTAGGCGAAACCAGTCGAGAGCATGCAGAAGCGTAAGTCATGAGAAAGAGAGAACCGAATCTGGATCCGTAGACATTTTCACCCGAGGATCCACTCCATCAAAACACCACACCATCACATCACAATACACCGGATCTACGGATCTCAACCCATCGAAAAAATCCATCGCTCAAAAGTAGCAGCACCACCGGAAGCCCAAACGACATCAGATCCACTCAAAAAATAAGAATCCGAACACCAAAAATCAAAACCAAGCAGCCTCTCAACCGGCGACGCAAACAACAATTCCCCATCTCACTTGAACTATTGCAAGAAAAGAACGAAGCTCCCAACCGCTCCAATGTATCAGCGCGAGCACATTAGGGACATATCTGAGAACGACAAAGCCCCACAGCAACCGAAAAGAAGAGACCGGTCAGCGAAAGAAAGAAAGGGAAAACGTGGGGAGGGGAGGGGTCTGCGGCTGAGGAAACCCTAGCCACAAACCCTCCAATACACTTCCATAAATCCAACCCTTTTTAGGTGTGATGCCAATTATTTTAATAGTGTGGACATTTTAAAAACTTTGGAGCACATGGGGGTGGGCTTTGATCCACTTATGTGTGCACGAGTCACAATATTATTTAATATAATATCTCTAGGTGCAACCACACGTTCAACCACTACCTCAAGGTGCCCCCATGGCTCCAGGTTAGGCCCTCACGAGAATTGAACCTTGCCCAATGGTGAAAAACTCCTTGATTTTCACCATTGGATCCAACCCCTTTGGGCTTATCCTATGTTAATCAAGTGTTCCCCAAATTGTGTACGCCAAAATAGATTTGTCATTAATAAACCAAGTTGACTCAACTTCAAAAAAAACTTTACATCTCGAGTAATAATTGACAAAAACTAAAGTGTTATTCAAACTCGAAAGTATTTACAATGTAAATGAAACTCAAGAAGTACTTGAAAGAAAAAACTTACCAATCTAAAATTTCGAGTGGTTTTTTAATAAATGTTTTTCTTTGTTTAGTTTTTGCTAGGTTTGAATCATAATCTTACTCTCTTGCCTTATCGATTTCTTTTTCAAGTCAAATTATATGACAATGTATTACTTAAATTAACTCCAAGATCTAACACAAGATTTGTATTGCAAAATAAATTTAAGAAAAAATTTGCATTGTATCCTTTATTGTATTTATTAAAGCTTGGCAACACTCATGGAATTATAACAATGATATGGCAAGCACTACAAACACAAAAAAATATGCAGTTCCCTATTTTTTAATATGTATGTTTCCGTAAAATATTCATAGCATGAGGCTAATTGTTATACCTTATAATGGTAAATCGAACAATGTAGAAACAATTATAGCAACCATAACTACTTTCAATCCTTACAACCACTTGATTAGGTTGCTTCTTTGACCATAGGTTGGTCAAGGATTTTAATTTGATATTGTGCAGTCATGAGATTAATATTGGAACACATATTTGTGGCTTTCAAAGAATCCTTTTGTTACCTTACCAAGTCTAGAAGTCCATCGTTGTATCTAGGACATTGAATTCTTCAACCTAATGGTTTACACATCAATAACACATTCTAACAAGAAGTTTGTTCATGGATACACACTTTCATGAATAGTTGGGCTTTAGACCTCAAAATTACCCACTTTTATGTTCTAATCTTATCCCATGGTTGAGTTTCATCTAAGACGTAAGATGAAGATGACCAACACTAGCATTAAACACAAACTCAAACATATGCCTTCTCTTCTACTCTATTTTATTTATTTATGATTATTATTATTATTTTCAAGACAGGTTGAAAGTGCTTCCAGAAACAGACCTTGAGTAACACAAACTTCCTTCAACTTAAATGCCAAGGCAAATTTTATGAAATTCACGCAAGATTAGCACCCAACTTCATCCCTTTACAACACACCATTCAAGTTGGGAAAACCATAGAAAGGATGGAACCCCGTGGAACTTTTATACTCTAGCCTCACAAGTGAACAAAGGCCCCATTGACGTCATCTACTCTATGATGCATGAATCTTCACCGGGTTTTTGGACATGTGCAACCAAGTAAAGTTGGGAGGTTTTTGTTGAAGGGCCAATAGTGGTGCCTAGGTGCCTTTGGCACATAAACTAGGGCTTGTGTTTCCCAATTGGAGATGCTCTGGGGATGGTCAACATTTGTGGTTTTTGTTGTCGCAAATATGTTTTTAGTGTGCATATCATATTTGTGCCTTTACACATGTAATGATGAGCTTCGTGCTTGGTCTGCATGTTGTGTTTGTGCCCTTGTAGTGGTGGCAACAAGTGTTTGTTGACATGGTGACACGTGGCAACAATGAGTGTTTATTTGCAACCATGGAAACATGTAGTGCCCAAGGTTTCTCCACACCCATCCCTTTGCAAATTGCGCCCTTCTTGTAAGCTTGATGAAAAGCAACCAACCACTAGTGCTATATTTCCAACCAACAATGAGCAACCAACATACACTGCATTGTTAGGTATGATGGTTTGAATTGGATGTGTTCTCGTGGAGTGTTTTCCCACGCACCTCATTAGTATGTTGTGGGGGCTATTTCACCATTTCTCCACAACCACAATGCACCCTTGTTTAATTGCTTGAGAGATTGCAAAGACATAATTCATTTGTTTGTGCATTGTGTGAACGGTCGACTATTCACTATTGTGGCGATTTCTCTACCAAGCTCATGTTGTTGCTCTCTTGCAAGGTGAGATGAGAACTTGTGAGGGAAGAAAAATCTCTTTATTTTTGTGGTTCTCCACAAATATTATCTTTCGAGGGGATCTACTATAATATGCTATGTAGGAGACTTGTTTTTGACTAGGAGCTCAAAGTTTATCCCCTAGACCATCTTCTATGGTGATGATCCATATGCAATCCATTTTTTTTTATGTTTTTCACATTGAAGTTTGGTGCATCATGTTACCCCCAACATAGGGGCAACAAAGGAGATCATGTCTCAAGACCCACAGGTTGTAGACATGGAGTGTCGAGAGCCAGATGGGCAGAGCATAGCCTCGAAGGGCCCCTTCTTTTTATTGGTGCATCCTACACATCACCAACAACATTGTCCACCACACCGACCTGGTCCCCAAAAGGCAAGGGTCTTGCTCCATGAGGTAATGAGTCCATGTACCATGGTACATATCACTCTGATATTTAAAGCATTTGAACATGTTGCAAAGGATCTTCCTTGATTTCAGAACGTTTGCTTAGAAGCTATGCTCTTTGGCTTATTTAAACCTAGGGGGGGTGTCATTTTGTCCCAGTAAGTTGGTTGCCCTCAGGAATAGGTTGCTACTGGGTGGTTCCTTGAAGAGTCATCGTCCATTCCCTACCATACCTATCACTTTCCATGCTTCATTCCCTCCACCTCCTCACCTTTTGGGACTTTCGAGTGTACTGACCCAAGAAGAGATTATACCTTATCTCATGGGAAGAAGGGGCTAAAGACCCAGAGGGTAAGAGTAGCTGGAAAAAGGTAAAAGCCAATTAATAAAACCTTAGAGATGCTTCACCCAGGGATCCCCGAGAAAGCAATGAAACGCTTCTCTATAAGAATGGGGGACCCACAAAAGTAATAATACTCAAGGTGTTGGTTTGGGGATAGGAGGTCTCATCACGAGTCGACCTATCATGATCATAAGTATTTAGCGGTATGACATTACCATTATCTAGTCACCAAGCCAGGGTAGTGGCTCTTAGTTGCATGACTAAGAGAAAGGGGGTCTCATCACGAGCAAACCTTCCCATTCTAGCAAGGTATTCGTGAATGACATTGTTGTATTTGGACACCAAGCCAGGACAATGTCCTCCAACTAATTCTTTGAAACATGAAGAGAAATAAAAGAAATAGCTAAGAAGAAGAAAATGGTAATAAATGGGCTTGGAAAAATTGCATTGAGGACAAGGGGCAACTCACCCTCCACAAAGGCACCCATAGGTAAGACAATACAAACACTTGTACGTCATGAACCCCATGCCCAAGAGTTTACCCCACACCATCTCACATTCACACATGGCTAGGAAAGGTCCCACTTAGGAAAAACCCTAGACCTAGGGGTCATTGACCTAATAGGGTGCCTTAAGACCCTTCCAGGGTGCCTTAAGACCCTTCCCAAACCTAAATTTGGCAAGTTGTATATTGTCATTGAGCATCTATTGGGTTTAGGGGGGTTTGATGCACATGTACGAGTCATTTGATTACTGGATGTCATTTACTTGCTATGATACTTGTGACTCATGGACCCTTGGAGGGCGTACCTATTTGTTTTTGCAGGACCTTGCCCGATGGACATGTATTCATGGGGAGATGATCAGTTCAGACCTTCATGAGGGCCTGGAGCCCAGAGATGGATGTTGAGACCTCGAGTTTGGGGCATGACAGTGATGATTGGCTTGCATAATGAAGGAAGAAGTCGTGGCCTTTGGAGGCACTCTGGCAGGCCTAGACAGACGAGCTCCCACTTTCTCCACTTGGACGATGGCCTTTAGAGGCTTAGGCATCACCCACCTAGCCCATGACGTTGTTAGATTTTCCTTTACTTATAGAGAAATAGTGCTCTTTAACTTAGTTAACATTAATAATTATACCATAGCAACAGAATAAACAATAGACAGTACACAAGAGATTTATCCTGGGAAAACCCCAAATGGGACAAAAACCCAACAACCTTTCTTAGATAGATTACATTCACAAAGCAAGTCCAATCAGATAAACCCTAGCACGAGTGCTAGCTCAACCAGAAATACCACCCTAGTTGCAGCAACAACACCATACAAAGGTAGCGCACCTCCTCAAGGAGTAGCACACAAGAGAGAGATACCAAAAGACTGAACAAGAATAAACTGTGTAGCTACAGCTACTGCGTCACCTCCTCCAAACTTGCACTTTGCTTCTATCTAGCTGGGAGAGTGTGAGTGAGTGAACAAATGAGCCAAGACGTCTTCTATTTATAGTCTTCCTAGCCACTAGACTGGGCTGACTTCTCTTCTAGGGTATTTCAATATATGTTCAATGGATCTCTTGCTTCTAGAATCTTCTTTGCATCTAAGAAAGGTCATCTAGGAGGGAAAGATCCTCCCACGGCTTGTCCCCGAAGTACTCATACTTCACTCTTGACAAGGACTTGGTGAGAATGTTCATTATCTGCTCATTCGCGGATATGCACTGAGTTCCACAACTCCTCTCTGCACCATGTCTCGGATGTAATGATATTCGATCTCTATATGCTTAGACCTATCATGGAATACAAGGTTCTCAGTAAGCTTCACACAACTTTGATTGTCACAATGTATCAAAGTTGGCTCCAATTCTAGATCAAATATCCCAGCTAGCAACTTCTGGAGCCACAGTCCTTCATGGCTTGCCACGCTTTCTACGATATACTTTGCTTCTGATGTACTGAGTGCTACTGATGTATGCTTCCTTCTCAACCATGAGATCATGTCTAATCCCAGACTGAAGCAACATCCAAAAGTATTCTTCCGATCCACTACACTCCTTGTCCAATCAGAATCTGCATATCCCTGCAGCTTCACCTATCCACCCGAGACATATCTCAATCCATATCCAATTGTACCATGAAGGTACCTCAACATATGCTTTGTTTCCATCCAATGTACCTGTCTAGGTTCAACCATGTGTTGAGTCAAGGTATTCACTGCAAAGCATATGTCTAGCCTAGTGTTAACCAGGTACATCAAGGATCTAATCAACAGTCTCTACATCGTGGGATCCACCAAATCTGAAGATTTGTCACTCAAGAGCTTCAGATTTATCGTCATGGGTGTGGTCATGGACTTGCAGTCCATCATCCCGAATTTCTTCAGGATCTCAATAGTATATTTTCCTTGGCTGAGGAAAATATCATATGATCTCTGCCATACTTCCAATCCCAAAAAGTAATGTATCAGACCTAGATCCTTCATCTCGAACTCTGCAACGAGCTCCCTCTGAGCTTCTTGTCCCCTGTTAGGAACAAGTCATCTACATATAGAACCAAGATCAATAGGCATTCATCCTCAACCTTATAATAAAGGTTATGATCTACCTCTCTTGGTAAATCCCAAGCTCATCAAATATCCATCTATCCTGGCATACCATGCCATGGGTACTAGCTTTAGTCCGTACAAGGCATTCTTCAATCTGCACAGATGGGACTCCTTCCCATGGATCACAAAGCCTTGTGGTTGTTCTATGTACACTTCTTCCTCTATTACACCATTCGAGAAAGAAGTCTTGACATCCATTTGATGTAATTTCCATCCCATTGTGGAAGCAATCACAATGATTGATCTAATGGAAGTGTATTTTTCTACAGGAGCAAAAGTTTCCTCATAGTCTTCTCCCTCTTACTAGGAGAATCTTCTAGTCACAAATCTCGCTTCACGCTTTCGTCTGCAACATGCTTGATCTTGTAGATCAACTTGGAAGTCACTACTGACTTCCCTTCTATTCTCAGAACCACCTCCCACACATCATTCTTCATGATGGACTTATACTCCTTCATCATGGCGTCCTTCCATTCTTGCTTCTCAACAACTTCTTCAATGGTGGAAGGCTCTAAATCAATGATGTTGTTTATCAACGCCACATAGCTAGAAAACATGTGTGGTTTCTGGAACTAAGGTAAAATGTATATCCATGTCCTTCTGACTAGCTGCCTCCTCTGTCACTGCAGCAAGGTCTATCGAGACAAGGGAATTCTCCGAGGAGATTTCACATCTCCTAGAAACCTTTGAAGCTACGATCTAGCCTCCTCAAGTTCGAGAAGACGTGTCTCTCTTCCTCTGAATCAACTAACTCTCTCAGAGATCAGGCTTGCTTTGAGTCTGAATGCTCCCTCTGAAGCTTGACTCCCTCTAAGTCTATACGATCTCCGGAGCCACCTACTTCCGTTGCATCTGTTGAATTCTTCTGAACTTTGATCTCCTATGGACTGTACTGGGAGGTTGCTCCTCCCTACTAGATCCTAAGGGTTGAGTCCCTCTGAAATCTAGCTCCTTCTGAGTTGGTACTTGGTGGGGTTGCCTGTCTCACCACTGGTGGAGTAATATGCTTTTCTTCATAGTATGGCTTATTAATGCCATGTATCTATATCTCCTTTGCATTATGCAAGGTATCACGAGAACATGTTGGTTTTATTGCATCGTTTCTAGGTAGGCTCTTTTGGCACTACTGAGTCTTCTTGATGATTTGAAGAGTGGTCAAATTAACTGTAAAATCATCTTTGGAGCCTTCTGCTCCTCACAATTAATCTCCATAAGAGATACTTTTCTTTGTCTTCTTCTTCACATGGGTGTGTACGCTTGTGTATACAGTTCTATGTCGCAGCTAGAGACTGTCTAAATCATTGCCTCCTGCAACCGTCATCATAGCTCCTTCTCAAAGCTATCACCTGTGACCTGCCCGGAACAAGAGGCAAGATCAACATTTACATGGTAACCTCCATGGAATGGTTAGTAATCAAGAACATCTCCTAGAGGAGATCAATTTCATCTTGCAAACAAGTATATCATTAATAATGAACAATGAGCATTTTAATGATAATCGTATCAATAATATTCAAGTGTACCTAAACATTTGATAGCAAGAGCAAATAATAAAGCTGTAAAGACTGTTATCCTAGGTACAGTGCTTACTTAAGCAACAGCAACAACAATATAAAAATATCAAACCTGATATGCAAACCTGTAGTCTGACGTTGTTGTCCTGCTTGAGTTTCCTTCTATCGTTCATATGCATGGAAACACCATTGTCTAAAAGACAAATTCTTCATCCTTTGATGCTTTTGAGTGCTCTTTTGCATCTGTTGCATGTGCATGGTGTTTCTTCTTCTCCTTTTCATTTATATCTAGACATTGAAAGGCATAATCTCCTAGCTTCTAGCAACTGTAGCATCTGATCTTTGACGCATCCTTCTTGTATCGAGGTCTCTTAGACTTCTTCGGGCTTCCTTCTTCCCTTTTCTTGCTCTTCTTTACTTGGGCAGCAAGTGCTTGATTTTCATCCTCATTAGTCTTTTGTGTCTTGGATATCGACTTCGATTCATCTTGAGTGCAATCTGACCGTAACTTGTCAAACTTGGGCAATCTCCTTCTTGTGCAAATTCCTTGGACAAATGGGTCCCATGAGTGAGGGAATCTATTGAGTGTGGTGGTCATAAGTTCAACGTCTTCTATTGGATCTCCAATAGCTACTAATTGATCCTTGATATGTGAGATCTTCATAAAATAGTTGACCATTGTTTCTGACTTATTCATTGTCACGTTTCTAAGTTGATGCCTCAAAGTAAGCTTTCGACTGATATTCTTACTTTCATAAAGTCTGGTTAGGGCATCAAACATCTCCTTCAATGTCTTCAGTTTGATACATTGGGTATCAGCTGATCCTTGATTGAATCTGTCAAGATCATCTTGGCCTTGACCTCATTCTTCTTGAACTTTGTTTTTGCTTCTTCATCTTCAAGTTCTAGAAGATCTCTCATTACATGATCCAATAGATCATTCTCTTCTAGAATGAGGAGAACTTTGTGCTTCCAGGAATTGAAGTTATTTGCTCCATCCAATCTGTCTTCTACTCTCATGTTGGTAGACATTTTGCTGACAGAAACCCTAGCTTGAGAAATTTCCAAAAATTTCAAAGCTCTTCAATCTGCAAACTGAGTGTTGCAGGGGGTGTGCTAGGGTAGAGCGCACTGCTCTGTGTAAAGAATAGTCCCAACACATTTGGGATTAGTGCTCAACGAGCTTGACAAGGTTACTACGTAGCAGAACCATGGTGGGCCCATAACTTGTTAGATTTTCCTTTACTTATAGAGAAATAGTATTCTTTAACTTAGTTAACATTAACAATTATACCATAGCAGCATAATAAACAATAGACAAAGTACACAAGATTTATCCTAGGAAAACCCCAAATGGGGGAAAAACCCAACAACCTTTCTTAGATAGATTCCATTCACAAAGCAAGTCCAATCAGATAAACCCTAGCACAAGTGCTAGCTCAACTAGAAATACCACCCCAGCTACATCAGCAGCACCATACAAAGGTAGTGCACCTCCTCAAGGAGTAGCGCACAAGAGAGAGATACCAAAAGGCTGAACAATAATAAACTGTCACCTCCTCCAAACTTGCGCCTTGCTTCTGTGTAGCTGGGAGAGTGTGAGTGAGTGAACAAATGAGCCAAGACATCTTCTATTTATAGTCTTCCTGGCCACTAGGTTGGGTCGACTTCTTCTCTAGACATGGGTCTTTTCATTATTACTATTTTCTTCTGGGCTGACTTCTCTTCTAGGGTATTTCAATATCTGTCCAATGGATCTCTTGCTTCCACAATCTTCTATGCATCTAAAAAAGGTCATCTAGGAGGGAAAGATTCTCCCGCAGCTACCAAAACATCAACAGATGTCACCATTGAGGGGTTAGGGTTTGATGAAGATGATATTCTGGTGGAAAAAGGATACTTGGCACAACGTTTGGCACTTGATGGCATGATTAGGCCCAACGTTCCACCCTTCAAGGCTAGACGTCCCACCTTGGAGCTTAACGCCACCCTTCTTAGGGATATTTCATGTAAATTTATTTTATTTGTAAATTAAGGGCAAATTTTAGGGGTTGGCCCTGCATTTTGGACAAAAGTTAATTTTAGGGTAAATTTTGTATAAATAAACAAAAGTGACATTCATTTTTAATCACAACTCTCATTTGTGAGAGAAGACTGAAATTTGCACCCTAGTTGGGGTATATTCGTTGAAATAGTGATGCAGACCACTCTCGGAGTCTCTTTACTTGCACATTGAATCATTTTGGTGAAGACATATTGCAATCTATGGTTTTATGGTATGATTATTCTTGGTGAGGTAAATCTGCATTTTGTCATCTCATTTGAATGGTTATTGTATATTTGCTTGCTCATGATGAAGATTATGAAATTGCACGCTTAATAAATCCTAGGAGTATAAAACTTAACGTGCTACTTCTTTACTCTATATTTGCTAAAGGTGATTTACATTGTCAAGCTTCTAAAGCCCTAAAGTGCTAGCACTTTAGAAGCCTTGATCAATTGT
This sequence comes from Picea mariana, assembly GCA_032191745.1. Lineage (NCBI taxonomy): Eukaryota > Viridiplantae > Streptophyta > Pinopsida > Pinales > Pinaceae > Picea > Picea mariana. The sequence continues at coordinate 53,625 of JASDQU010010788.1, read as the reverse complement.
AATGCATTAAAATATATTTTCTAATAAATCTAAGGAGGCACTAGGGCCTAGAAGAGCCTACACCCTAGTTAGCCCCCCTTCTCAAAGCTTGGATCCTAGGAATACTTAAGGTACTACTCTCCCTAGATCCATTCTTTACTTAGATTAGTAATATCATTATTGTTATTTGCTCCAAGTGACTGCTGCCACCTCTTGACTCCATCACCCCATTAAGGCACTAGTCTTCACCTCTTCCTCCTTGAGAAATCAACCAACATTCAAACCTTGAACTTCTACCTTTAGTAACTACCACTGACATTAACCTAAGCCTAGTGAACTAACCTTATTTGCTGCTGTTATGACCCTTGCTACAGTCATCCTATAGCAGCATTTCTGCAAATTTAATTTCATTGGCTAGCTAAAATACTTCAGATTTTGCTTGTGACAAAATTATTATCATTCTTAGTGCTAAGTGCTATATTTCATTGTCTTTAAAGAGCGTTTTCTGAAGCATATATTGCAGCTGTCATACTTTATTTATTGCTGTTATACACTTCCTAATTTGCTGCATAAACTTATCAGCTAGCACATACTTTCATAAGTTTATTGTCTTATTGAAGTGCCAATATCATTTGTGTTTATAACTGCCACGTTTATTCACTTGTTTCCTTGTTAAGGGCAAGTGCACTTTACTTTTTGCATTTTGCTTCATCTCTTAAGACATAAACTCAGCAGTACCATTTGACTTGAGTGACCACTGAGAGGGGGGGTTATCTTTATATCTTTGCTTCATTTCAGCATCCCTTTAGGTCACTAGGGACGTCTCCCTTGGGGTAGTCTTATCCTACTCCTAAACAGAAAGGGGTTTCCTATTAAGGTGACAGTGATAGGTCACCCCCTTGTTATGTCAATCTTGTCTCACTTGCCTTGGGCTTTGGGCAAGTACAGATTGTGCGATAACACATCCAAATGTGCCATAAGAACTACATTTGTGAACTTCGATCTTCGTTTAGCCAATACGTTAAATTTCAGCTTAAAGCCTTCTCAAAATAAATTTTCCAGCCTATTATATCCATGACATGCAAAGAAGATGCAACTATTATCTCATGTATGAGGAGTCATAAATACATGTAAGTACTCATGTATAATGCACCTATTTACTCATTTATAAGTATTCATATCTCTGTTGGGTTGTAGTATAGCAGCAACTTCACACTGCTGATGACCGAGATTCAATTCCTGACAGGCTCATTACAGTCATGGGTGCTTGTTGTTGGCTCTTTGAAACAACATAGCCACATTCTGCTCAGCAGCCTAACCACCTTTGTTGTAGAACGTGAGGAGCTTATAATGGAAACCTTTTCTAAATTAGAAATAAAAGAGCCTGCATTGTAACAACAAAAAATGGTACTCATAAAGGAACAAAATCAAAACACAGCATTTTACTCATGCATAAGTACATAGTTATTACAATGGTCATCCTCAAAATCCATTCCCTGGTTTAAGTTCACCTTGCAGTTGCCTTTGATAGCAAGCTTATGCACAGTAACGCATATAAAACAACAATTTTATAAAGCATGTGCCACCAACGGAAGGTATGAATTGAATTTTTTTTAAAAAGGACATGTTCAAGAATGGGAAAGAATAATTTTTCAATACAAACAAGTTCGCAAATTCATAATCCATGTAAAATAAACTTGTAGTTGGCTATAGCATTTGAATGCCAACCTAATAGAAAAGAAGATGTGCACAAGAAAACAGCATAAGGCTAAAAGGGACCTTCAATGACCAGACATAGTTGTTTAACATGTGCCTGAATTCAACACCATGGTGCAATTTTGAGGTTGCTTAGACAGTAAAGGATTTCAAACAAACCTTGAAAAAGAATTATCAATTTACATGTGCAACCAACGGAAGAATGAATTGCAAAATTTTTGAAAAGGACATTGTTCAGGAGTGAGCAAGAATAATTTTTCCTTACAAACAAGAAGCTGGCAAATTCACAACTTGTGTGATATAAACATGTGGTTAACTATAGCACTTTGAATTCCAGCCTAATGGTAAACAAGATGTGCATATGAAAACAACATATGGCTAAAAACGATGGTCAATGGTCAGGCGTGATCGTTTAACACATGCCCAATTTGAGCACCAGACTTCAATTTTGAGGTTGCTAAAAAACCACCCAGAAGTACCTTCGCAATTATTTCCAAGCTCCTTCAGCCACTTGACATCAGCCCAAGGATGAGAAAATATGCCATTGGACTCTCGGAATTTTCACTTTCCCACCCTACCAAATTAGCCCATTCAAAATCAGCCCTAAGTACTACCAACAATGCTGCACAAAATATTGACATAAAGCACCAAATCCAAATATGCCAGAGAAAATAGCAAGTTTCTAATGTCCTCGCCAACTTGATGAATCAGACAAAGGTTACATGACATCAATGCCCTAATGATTAATGTTGTCCAGAGGGGAGCTATAATAGATCTCAGAATATTCCTATAATAGACTATATTACACAAGACCGGACATTGTTTAGCCAATTCCTGAGCACACTACACAAGTCTCCCCTCAGGAAACTCCTTACACTTCAATGGTGGCCATGGGACATATTTATACAAACCCCTTTCCTTAGAACCTGCTCCAAGTTAGTTCTGAATACTGTTACTTGTCATGCCTGCAAAATAGTTTCAATCCAAATATAAAGCATGTAACACAGTATGATGTATCTTTTTTGAGAATTAATGAAATATAAGATACATTTCCTGTTAGATTTTAGGGTAAAAAGCAGAATATTAGTTTCTTTTAATTTTTTTTCAATACTCAATACAAATTAGATCTGTCAGTCAATCATGGATAGACATCAAGTAAAGTAAACTGCAGCTAATTAATAGAGGAGCTCTGATCACATATTAAACTCAGATCTAAGAGA
>JASDQU010010788.1:12832-27279 GCA_032191745.1 Picea mariana | reverse complement strand
TGCACATGCTTGTAGATCTATGTATCTTGATATGCTAGATAGGATTGAAATGTCATCTTATTAGTATATGCAACATATTGTCTATTGTATGCCATCATTGTTCAAGGTTTTTGTAGGTTTAGCTTCAAGGGTTTCATTGGGACAACCTTAAGCAAGAAGGCTCCCTTGAGACACATTCAAACTCCATCCCTTTCTCACTTTTATTCTTCTTCTATATTGCGCTCATTCCATCAATATTTCAGCTAGCATAGCTTAGTAAGATAGGTCATTTTCAATCAAAAATTATAAATTTTTCTTAAGAAAAATTTTTGCCCTAAAAAAGAAAAAGTTTTTCTTCACTTGTATAACATAGCTTGTTGGTTTTTGCAGGTTCAAATCTGGTTGAGAGGGGTTTTGGCTACCCAAAGGCATCCACACAACACTCAAAAACCCCCCAAAGGGATTGGTAGCTATTTCTCAACCTCTTTTTTAAATTTTTAAGCATTTTTAGTCATTTCTTCTCCTTCTTGTTTGCTTGTAGTGCCTCATAGTTGTGGGAGAAGGAGTGGTACGGCCTCCTCCCACGTGTGAGCTCTTAGGTAGCTTAGATCTAGCTTAGATCTTGTTTATTTGACTTTTTTTCCCCTTTTTGAGCTAGGACGTGAGGGTTTGTGAGATAAGGGGTATCTCCCAAGCCCTAGGACGTGGGGTAGGATTTGTTTCTTGTTTGCTTGGTTTGTTTGCCTCTTTCTTTCCTTAGTTGCTTGCTTGCTTCCTCATTTTCTCAATATTTGCTAATTTAAACAAGCTAATTAATTGCCTACCTATTTGGGAGAAGAATACCCCAAAAGGTTAGATTAGGGTTTTAATATGTGATTATGATCTAAATGCTTAATGTTATAATTGTTCTAGATCTAGATCTAATACACTTTATAATTCCCTACTTTAAGCCTATTGGGCACCTAAATCAACTTAACTAGATCTCATGCATTCTTAGGTTATTTCAAGTCTTTATCTTTATGTTTCATGCTTAGATCTATAATCATTGATGCTTCATAAGTAGATGGTGTTTCTCTTTAATGCATAGATATTTTGATGCCATATGCTTGAAGTAGCTTCTTTCTTTTGAGTTGTTAAATAGGCACATCTAAATCTTTCTCTCTTTCACACTAAATGCTCTTATCTAAATGCTATTGAACATGATATAAGTGTGATTGCCTATCTTCTATTGGTTGGCAAGTTGTTCTTGTCTTTTGTTTTTCTTTCAAGCTATCTTAATTGTGCATTTTAGTGACATATACATGTGTTAATGCTCTTAAATTTTTAACTAAACCAACACATCTTTAAGGTTGAAGTGAGTTTCGGCCAAGTCACTAAATCACCATTAAAAAGTGTCATAAAACTCTTAAAACACTCCTAAACACTCCAAAAAGTCTACCTAACTTATATATTAACTTAATAGACTCTTTAGGGTACCTTAGACAACCATCTTCACCATCTAAAACGGGACTTGAGGAAAACAACGGAGGGTGTAGGCAGGGGACTGTATCACGGCGCACATGATGTGTCCTCTACGAGAAGTACTCTTGTTTTGGGCTGACCTGTGAAGCTAGGGTGGCAACACTTATTGAGCATCCGACAGTTATTTGGCAATAGGGGGAGGAGGCTTTGGTGAAAGCTTAATAAAATTTGATAAACTGAAGAAAGCTTGACAACTCAACCTTGGATCTAAACTTCTAAATACTTGTGGGTTTAATAATTAAGAGTGGTTGATCTTCATCCTTGATACTTGTGCTTAACTTTATAAATCTTCTTTTGATGTATTGATGATGATGATCTTGATGCTTCGATGATAATGTTATATGATGCTTTAATTTTTTTATATCCTGCACAAACACATATAAACAAAGTGGTTAGCTTCTTGTTGTATTTTAGCATTCTTTGAATTGAAAATCTTGTATCTAATATTTATTTAATCAAGTTATTCTTTTGTAAGTAATATTGTAATCTATTTGTAACGAACAACCCTTTAACTTAGTTGACCCCTTGCCCAATCTTAGGCACTAGTCTTAGTTTCCCTAGGAAAGGTCTTGCTTAACATATTAACCCTTGCATCTTGCATTGTTGCTTGTGCATCCTAGGATTAGAAACCCCTAAACCTTGTAAATAATTGAAATCAACTCCTAAAACTTAACTCTAAAATCAATCTAGAAACTAGGGACAACCTCCCTTGGCTTCCCTAGGAGTGAGCCTAGACGGAAAAGGTTCAAGTCAAAGTGACAGCGTGGGCTTTGAACCTAGGCATTGTGCCTCCAAGGACACACTAAGTGAGCCGAACTTAGCTCACGTTTGCAAGTGTGTATTAGGACGACAACAGGCGTATCCATTGTTTTTTTAGTACCTTGTCTAGTGGACAGTTTTGGAAGAACAAGCCTAGCTTGGGCTTCCATGGGGCTTGAAGCCCACAGGTTGGATACCAGGGCCCACATGTCGAATAATGAAAACGTGCTTTTGGAGGCCTAGAGGACACCATGGAGGACCTCACCTAGCCCCTACCACCCAAACAACTTGCCTAAGAAGGCCAAAACGTCACCTTTGAGGGCTTGACGTCACCCTAGGGCTAGGGTTTGGTGGTGATTGATGACACTTGGCACTTTTAGAAGGAAGGAACCCATGAATCGTGGAGGAGAGGCTTGGATCGAAGACACTTGGCCTTTGGAGGCCGAGCTTACCCATCTCCAACTCAACGACTTGACCTAAAGTACCAAAAGTTACCCAAAAGGAGGGTGACGTCATGTTTTAGGGTTCTTTTATGTGCAAAGTATGAATTAAATAATATTGTTTTTGTAAAGGGGCAAGAGAAGGGTTATTGATCCCTTATCTTGTGTTTTACCCTAAGTTTATGTTTAGAAGATTTGTATAAATAGAGATCATCTCTATTTCATTTGTCATCATAACTCACCTCTTGTGAGAGGATATTTGGCTGAAATTTTCGCCCCACTTGGGCAAAGCTATTCTCTCTCTATTGTGATATGGTTTATCTCTTGTCTTATGGAAGGAAGTGGTGTGCTATCTCTTGGAGGTTCTTTCTCTTGCCTTGGTGATGAAAATTCTTGGTAACTAGGGCTTGTCTTGGCATTTTTCTTGGAATTTGCAAGGAAAATCAGCATTTGTTAGGTTTCTTTCTTGTTCCATGGTTGTTATTGGCTAGATCCTTCGAGGAGTATAAGGGCATACACCCTCCATCAAGTTTTTTCATTGTTGCTTGTTAAAAGGACTATTGCAAAGGTTGCTAGGAGGAGTAAAAGGCTTTACACCCTCCTAGACTTTACCTTGTTAGGGTTGCTATCTCAAGGGAGTAAAAGGGCTTACACCCCTTGAGATTTAGTAGTCCTAACCTAATACAATAAGACTCCACAACCCATTTGGCAAGGCACTAATCTTTTATTGCATTGGTAAACGTGATTTTGAGAGATATTGGATTTGTTCAAGTCGGATTATTTTCTACATGTTATAAGCATTCTCGTGCCCTAAGGGCGTCCTCTTTTAGCCAAGCAATTTGCTGCTGTGATAAGTTTAATGCTACAGCCATTAGGGCTGCAGCAAACCCTAAGCAAATCTCTAAATAACTCACAATTCAACCATCGGAATTTGCTAAGAGTTTGCCAGCATAATATACTAGTCCTAGCACATCTTTTGGGTGGATTATTTGCAAGTTTTGGTGGCTGATTTTTCTGCCGTAACAACTTGTTTGCTACAGCCATAAGGCTGCAAATACATCTCTGCAATACTTGTCTATAGCAGCCTTACATTGATGCTAAAGTCTGTGCTTTATCTCTTGAGTTATACTAGTGTTTAGCTAGCCTATCTCTTACATCATTTGGTAACTTTTAGCATTTGTTTAGCAGCTCTAACAACTATTTACTTGCTGATATATATTTTTGTTTACTGCTGCAAATAGTGACAGCAAGCTTAACTTGCTTGTCCACCTAACATATAACTTGTACACTTGGATTTTCTTGTGTCTCAGGCAGGTACAAACACTTTCCGCAGGTACTCAAAGACTTGGCAACCTTAAACCACTTCTGAGACGTGTCATCAAAGCCATCTTCCGCTTAGCAACTTGACCACTAGGGGCATTCATCTCATCATCTCACTTTTCGTCTCATTTCCCCCTAGGGTCACCCGAGATTCCCCCCTTGAGGTGATCACTTCACCTCTAAAGTGACGGGAATAACTATCTGAGATGACAGTGGGTAGGTGTTCTCTTAGTTGTCGCCATATTGTGGTTTGGGTCGGGCATTGCCCAACCTACAACTTGTGTGATAATAGGAACCATTTCCTCTGCCCTTTCTAGCATGAGTAACTAGGGCCAAGTACTCATCATTGCTACCTCTCTGCTTGTCATTCTTAGACTCTATCCGAGCCTCCTCCTCGATGCAATCGGTCCAAAATCTGTCAAATGGTGGCAACCTCTCTTGTGCACAAATGGTTCCCAAGACTTGAGAAAACCATTCAATGCCACATTCACCAACTCTGTGTCATCAACCGCCTCACCAATGGCTACAAGCTGATCCCAAATCTGAGTGATCCTCATGAGGTAGCTAGCAACTGTATCTGCACTAGACATCTCAACAGATCGGAGTTGGTGCCTCAAAATCAACCTCCAATTCGAATTTATGCTTTGGTACAAGCCCACCAAAGTCACATACATCTTCTTGGTTGTCTTCTTCTCAGAAATATAAGGGATCAAGTGACCCTTCACGAAATCCAACAACACTCACTTGGCCTTAACTTCCCGCTTCCTATGGGCTTCCAAGTGAAGAAGAATCCTAGCCTTCCAGGCCCGAAAATTAGTGGCCCCTTCCAACCTGTCCTCAACTTTGAGAGTGCCCACCATCGTGACCTGCCCAGAACAAAAAGTCTGTAGCAACACAGATCTGCAGCCACTTACGGACTGGTGGGTTCTTCTTCCTCAACAAAAAATCAGAAAACAGACCGTACGGATTGTCTGTACCACATGTACAACTATCCTTCCTCAACAAAAAATCAGAAAACAGAATGTTCAGAAACCCTAGGCCAAATTTGCCAAAGTGAAGAATTTTCTTTGCTGAAATTTTGCCTCCCAATCTTCTTGGCACAAGTGCTCACTCACTTAAGCCAACTCCATATTGTCACAATAACATGTCACAATGTCTCCTCACATAGCCTCTCCTTTTATAGGAATCCAAAGTGAGTTCAGAAACCCTATGCCAAATTTGCCAAAGTGAATAATTTTCTTTGCTGAAATTTTGCCTCCCAATCTTCTTGGCACAAGTGCTCACTCACTTAAGCCAACTCCATATTGTCACAATAAGATGTCACAATGTCTCCTCACATTGCCTCTCCTTTTATAGGAGTCCAAAGTGAGTTTAGAGGGCCCTTAACTTACTTTAAGGAGCCCTCCACTAAACTCAACATTAAATTAGAATTGTTTATTCCTCCATGTGGGTGTGAAGCCCCAACTCAATATACAAGGGTTTTCACCAAAACAAAACATGCAATGTGAGTGTCGTCAAAGACTCCCACATGCCCGACACCAAGGCCAATGTGGAAATACCTCCCGATGCTACAAAAACATCAACAGTTAATCCCATCTAATTGCAAGCCAATTCCAAGATGTCTTTGGTGAAGTTTTAAAATTTTGGATCTATCTTTCCAAGATTTCATACAAGATTTGTACAACCTAAGTGGGCCTAATGATTTACAACATGTGTTTTCTGCCTTGTTAGTTCTCTCTTGGAGAGAAGCATTGTTCTTGGTTGGCTAATCTATATTGAGGAAGTTTGTTGGGTTTTCTCCCCCTAGAGGTTTCTCAGGATAATCTTTGTGTCTCTCTTGTTTTTGTGATTGCCTCTCTTTCAGTGATCTTATATATGCAGTTAATGTGCTAAATGATTGTAATAATAAAGAAGAAGAATTGTAACTACTAGCTGAATAAGTAAAATATCAACACAAAGTATCTCCATCTCTGCCTCCTCGTGGTTTGGCTTCAACTCAATGATGGGTTCCTTTTACTCTCTAGCCTTCTTTGAAGCCATGTTAAAATCCTACAATTCATCCATATCAACAACCACGGACATTAATAGTGTTAGCTCAAAAAGAAATAAAATGTATGCATGAAAACAGTAAGCAGGCAGTTTAGAAGGCTCTTATCTTCCAATGTTGGTCGTTTTCAGGGGGAATCTCTATTCCTAAGAAAGTTGTTTTAGTATATCCCCCAAAAACTTGCATCATTCAAAGCTCTCAACAAGGAGGAGATTCTTTGGACTCGATTTGCGCCACAGGAGGGAAAAGGAAATTGCTCTTTGTGGGTTTCAGTTGGGAAAATACAGATCAACTCCTCTCCTCTCAATCCGATGTATGAAGGGATCACCCTACCAAGACCGAACTTTAGACTCTAAGGACATGTATGTTTTGTGTGTGTTTTGATGCACAGTGATATAAATTTTGTGGGATAAACGTCCAACGATGGGGTTTGTGGCTGATCGAAACTATGGTGTTGCGGTCTTTTAAAATTTCCATGGGAAAGGTGGCAAGGGGATTCGAGCCTTGGTTGAGGGTTTGAAGATTATTTTGAAACTTGGACGCATCTAGGTGCGCAAGGAGAAAAATAGAGGAAAACCCCCGATGGAAAGGGGAATTATGTAGTAACCCTTGGCAAGTATAATATTGGGTTTGGTTGCCTGGTTGAAAGAGGAGTTCGTAGAAGTTCGATTTGGTTGCGAGGTTCGATGGTTGTACATAACAATTGGTCCAATGAAAGGAAGGGAAATTCCTACCTTGTCTCTGTGTTTTGTTATTTGGTGGAATCTATGGCCAAGGGCAAGGGGGGCATTGGTTAAGGTAGATTCTCTTATATTTAGACTGATGGAAGTTGCGAAGTGAAAAAGAATTTACTTGTACTTGGTTGGAAGTGAGTACATACCCTAAGAAGAATGATTGGGAGATTTGGTGAGGACCCATTCAACTATCATGGAGACTTTTTGGATTTATGTGTGCTTGATGATTCTTTCGATGTTGGCGCACTCAAGAATGATAAAGAAATGAAGTGAAGTGGTAAATAAATGGGTAAACCTTTTTTATAACCAAAAAGACCCTTTTGACTCTCTTTAAACTTTTTTAAAATGTTACATCAAACATCAAATCAAAATGTCGCATGTGCAGAGATTTTAGAGAGGCATGATAAAGGCTCGATGTTGCAAATTGGGGAAAGTTATCGGGCTTGCAATATGTTGCATATTTAGAAAGTTTCTCAATGTGCAACAAAGGAAACTTATCGTGGAGTTTTCAAAATTTGGCAAGTAATGGTGTGTCAGGGGGGGAAATATTTTCTAGTGCAATACGTTGCGAAAGATGAAAACTCCAAGAGGTGTGATATGTTGCACTAAAAGTCATTTTTCGTGCAATGTATGGAAGCCTTGGAAGTTTTCATACTCGGAAGTTTTCAAAAATCACGATCTATCACAAGTGAAAGAGTTTTCAAGTGCGATAAATCGCGAGGAACAAAAACTTTGAAAGGTGCAATACATCAAGATTTCCAAAAAAATTCTATGTCTTCCTATGTCGCAAAGAAAACAAGTTTCCATGCGACGCGATGTATTGCACTAAAAACAAACTTTGATGCAATATATCGCAACGAAGGGAAGTTTTAATGTGATGCGATAAAGGAAATTTTCACAAGTTTTGAACGCTGTGATAAGGCAAAAATTGCTAAAAGGTGAAGGCAAGAGACCCAAAGCAACTTTTAAGGCTTGGTGGGATCTAAGAAGAGTGTCCAAGACTCAATTCATGAAAATATTCTAAGTTATGTGATTAATTCAGAGACAAGTCAATGAAAGTTTAAAAGTCTAAATTATAAAAAAGAGGGACCCCAATCCCTTTTGCCATTTTCAAATGACAAACAATAATTTGGGGAAGTTGTTGCTTGCTCAACAAGACCTCACCAAGCTAGAATTGACAAGTTTATGAATGATGTAGACTCATTGCCCCTTTGGGACCTATGCTAAAGAAAATATGTAGAAAATTAGTTGAGTAGATCTAAATCCCTGTAGAAAGTTAGTTGAGTAGATCTAAATCCCTGATCTTCATGTAACTCTTATGTCTATTGTTTTAACTCGAAGGCATGTTTAATGTAGTATAAATTGAATTTTTGAAAAAAAAAGTTGCATGAAGATTTTGAAATGGCAAATCATCACCTCATTGTTATTTAGGAGTGGGGACGTGGTCGATTATAGATTGCATCTTTATGTGCCAAATTAATCTACAATGACTTCAAATTAAATAATCATGAATTTATCAACTCCTAAACACTCAAAGCAAGTGAATGTTGCACTATATAGGCAGTTGGTAGGGAGTTTCGTCATCCTTACCACTACTAAATAGTTTCAAGCTATCTCATTGGCATCGTATCACAATTTAGGGTTTTCCACATAGTTATTCAGTAGAAGTCAATAAAGAGAATCTTAAAATGTGTGAAAAACAAAATTCACAATAGCCTTGAGTATGTGCACAATGGTAATTTCAAGTTGGTTGGTCACACATTCAAATTGTGTGAGATGCATAAACGAAAGCAAATCCACCATAGGTTATTCATTTAGAATAGCACCAGGGATACTTTCATGACATAAAACAATCACCCATTGCATTATCTTGCATTGTCCTCCAGAGATGTAGAATACAAAGCAACAATTAGTGCACCCTTAAAAGCAATATGGTTGGGGAGGATTCTTTGTGATTTGAACCAATAACAAACTCAAGCCACATGTCTTTCATGATCTCAAAGTGTCATCCAATTCATAAGGAATATTATGTTTCAAGCCAAGCCTAAACATGTTGAAGTTCATCACCATTTTGTCCAAGATAAAGTGCAGAAAATAGGGAGATTGAATTTATCTATTGCAAGTCTCAAGATCAACTAACATATATTTTCAATAAGACGTGAAGTAAGGTCAAATCTAAAATCATTGTGGAGATGCTTGYTATAAAAGAAAACAAAAATGTCCAAGGGGGCTTGTCGGGTCAGTGAAATTGAGGTGTTGTCATTGCTCCCACTATGGTTCGATTCCCCCAAGTGACATGTTTGCCCAACATCGAWTAGCGCATGCCTGCAAGGAGGCCATTGAATAGTGAAAGACATCATGTTCGTTAAGTTCRATAAGAGATCACATGCCATTAAGTGCAAAATAGTGYCCCACCTCTTGATAGGTAGTAAATACTCMAGACATTAAAGTCTAAAAGAAACATCCTTGAGACTAAATAAAAACAAAATGGCCATCAAAGAGGGMYGTTAGCAATTAATGYACATTTTGTATACATATACCACATTAGTAATGCCACAACAACCATTGTTGTGTCAACATTGCCATGTCAACAATGCCACATCCACACAAGACACATCTTTATGTCAAGAATAAAAATGGAAAGTTAGTTCAATACATATACTACACAATGTTGATGAAATATGGCACCAACAATGCCACATCAACTTACAACACATCTCTATGCCAAATAAAAAAAACTGAAAGTTAGTTGGGCAATCTTGATGAAACATACCATGCACACAACTTGCATGAACTAGAATTAGCAAGGATAAGATTCTATGCACACAAACTAGTTAGAAGCACATACACAACACTTAGTCAAGATTAGATTAGATCTGATTAAATAAGGTTAAGAATGGATAAATGAGTCAAATCTCGCTAGTGCGATTGGTTTCGAATGTCAATTTTCACATGCAACTCTATGTGACTAATTTTCAAATCTGAAAATTGCTTCCTAGTGAGCTAACAGTAAACCCTAGCTATTATCACTGAAAATTATTGACTGAAAATATATGCAAGGTAAACAACAAGATCATAGATGAATCATCAATACACATGAGACACAAATTTTATGTTCTGTAACTTTATCAATTTCAGAAATTCGGAGGGCAAAACCAACCCTCCAAACCAATACAAATCCACCAAAATCTAAGGACAACCTTGTCCTCCAATAACCAAAAAAATCAGAAAACCAAACCTCAGCAAATCCCTGGAAGTTTCCTTTGCCCACAAATATGTTGCAAACCACCTGTACGACCTACTGACATCACTTGTACTACTGCCTACGTCGGCCTGTACGAACCTGCTCCTACTTAGAAAACCTTGTACAAATGTACACAATTCACCTTACTGCAATTCGCTTACATATGCGACTGTGCCCATTGAAACTCATGTACATATGTGATTCACCTTCCTGCAACCTGCGTACATACGCGATTCACCTTCCTGCAACTCGCGTACATACCTGATTGTGCCCACTGCAACCCGCGTATATGTACAGAAAACTCGACTTCCTTCGCACATGCATCCTTCCTCTCTCCTAGGCCAAATTTTCCATAGTTGCAGAAATTCCATTGTTGAAATCACCAAGCTCCTTGGCACAAATGCAAACTCACTTATGCCAACTCCAATATGTCTCCACACATGATGAACGAAATGTCACAATAACCTCTCTCCTTTATATACAAGTCTTAAGGGTCATCATAGAAGCCCCTCCACAAGTCAACATCAAATTAGACTTTCTTGTGGGTGTGAAGCCCCAACACAAACCCACAAATCCCATCACCAAACCCATGAAGCCCCAACTTCATTCCAAGGAGTTTTTCACCAAATCAAAACTGTGATGTGGTGCCCACGATGATTCCCACATGCCCAACACCTAGGGCCATGTGAGAATACCTGCCCAAAGCTACAAAACATCAACAATCCCAAGGGACTGAGAGTAGTGACAAGGTACATTGCTTGGGTTGGGCAAGTCAAGAGGAAGAGAGCTAGAGGAAACTGAGTTGTAGGAGAATACCAATGGGTTGTGGGATATTGAACTATGAGTGGACTATGAGAGGCACCCTTTTCCTGTGGATTCCTAGCCCCAACTCAGGGGTGACCTGTTGTTGAGATTTGGAACAAGTCTACGGTTGGGTGGAACATCCTTCCCAAGCAGCTGGTTGCACAACCATTTTAAAAAGATAAGTGTTAATTTGTTTTCCTATGTTAATTCATGAGTTTAACTGTTGTGCGTTTCACTTTGTGCATGAGAATGAATTTTATGTTGTTATGGTGAAATTTGTTAGTTGCATTTACCTGTTTGACTAGTATGGACAATTGCATGAGCTTGAATGTCATGGTGTTCATAATTTTGTACTTAATTGCATTTGTGAGTCAAATTTATTAGTCATGGAAATGGGGTTCTGGCGCGATGATCGAATCGCCGCACGTGCTGGGAATAATTGTGACGTGCAGTAATATGCATGTTGTGTGTGCGTTGTGAATAGTTGTCACGTGCAGTATAAAGGTTGTTGTGCGCATGGTTTTTCTCAGTGAGGGCGCGACATTCATGTTGGTCGGCATGATGTAGCTTCATTTAAATAATGTTATCTGGAATGGTTAAATCTATGTATAATTCGTAGTTGATAAACTACAAAAATTTATTAGAAGAAAATTTTCAAATTTATGTGTATTTTTCGCTAGTAGATGTTCCTCAGTTAAGCTAGGGAACGCTACACTCACCACACTCCACCGCCACCTGGAAGTATCTCTGTCTCCCACACTGGATCTACTACCACAGCTACTCTCCAATCCACCTGATTGGATGCTCCCTCCCTCACTGAAGCAAATCCTGTTGTCTAGTGAGATCACTTCCTGGAAGAAACCCTGCTCCTAGAAGCCTCCCGCTTTTGAGCATCTTTCCTGGTCATCTTAACCCATGACACCCTCCTAACAGTCTAGGAAGATGCATGTCTCCCATCTGGACCTGAAGGTAGACTCCCTTAGAACGACTGACTCTCCCTCTGAGCCTGTTGACTCCCTCTGAGGTCTGACTCTCTCTGAATCCACTGAGTCCCTCTGAATCCACTGACTAACTTTGAAGTCGAGCTCCCTGAATCTGTACAATCTCTAGAGTCGTCTACTCCATGTCCACTGTCACTCTACTACTGTTGGTCATGGCTCGCATAGACTAGCCTTTTTCCTACACACATTGCCCTCTATAACTCTAGGACCACTTTTGTGCTTGGGCTATATCCTCTGGGCATCAAATAACACTTGTCCATCCCAAAACAACGTTGCATAGTCCTACTCCTCAATCATTGAGGCTGAGAACACACTCCTGGCACCCATAGCAAATTTTGCACCCGCAACACATCCCTTGACTCCATTTGGAATACCACTGCTCCAAATCCCTATACTACATGCCTAGTCCCCATACCAAGCTCCTAGTACATACCTGAGTCACACACTATGAAGCTCTCGAACAAATCGTGTGCCCCTGTCATGTGTCGATAGTTCCCACTGCATAAGACCCATGAACTCCTCTCAAGGCAAGCATCCTACTTACTGAAGTCATGACCATCTAATGAACCCCTCCCCAAGTCCATCATCCAAGTCATCCCTGGACTCTAATAGAGTCTACTCCTAGATACAATCAGTCCATAGTCTGTCAAATGTTGGCAACGCCTCTTATGTACAGATCCCCTACATAATTGGTTCCCAAGGCCTGGGAAGACCTCTCAGTGTCTACGCACATGCTGCAACCGATCCCGTGTCATCTCTTTGAACAGTCCCAAGCTGCGGATGGACACATAATATAGTCCACTCTAGGCTTCTGCAACTCATCTTTGCAACTGTCCTCATCCTCCCGAGTCAAACACCTCATACATTGTCATACCTCAACAATGTGCAACTCTTTGGCCCGATGAAAACTCTATCTCGTCAAACTGCCATCCATACAAAGTTATCGCATCCATGCCAAATCCACCCGGGCTGCACCCATCGCAACTCACTATGACAAGCCATCGGAAGTCCATCCACAGGGTTTGCAACTTGCCACACAACATACTGTTGTGATTCAGGCTCTCTGTCAATCCACCAAAACTCCCAACCTGCCACACCATCGAGCTGCAATAGTCTACAACTCCTCGTCCGGACGGTCTGCTCTATGTCTCAAACCAGAGACCATCTAACCTATTGCTACCTGCAATAGTCATTGTAGCTCCCTCTCAGAGCTAACTCCTGTGACCTGTCGGAACATAAACAAGAAACCTACAACCAACTATAGCAGCTATGTGTTTCAAGGATGATCCCCTTCTCTTCAGATACTAAGCTTTGATACAATGTCAATTTTCAGCTGGAACTCTATGTGACTAATTTTCAGATCTGAAAATTGCTTCCTAGTGAGCTTCAATGAACCCTAGTTGTTATCAATAAACAATTTTAAATTGAAAATTATTGACTGAAAATATATGCAGTGAAAACAACAAGATCAGAGATGAATCATCAATACACATGAGAGACAAATTTTATGTTCTGTAACTTTATCAATTTCAAAACTTATGAGGGAAAAACTAGCCCTCCTAGCCAATACAAATCCACCAAAATCTAAGGGCAACCTTGTCCTCCAATAACCAAAAAAATCAGAAAACCAAACCTCATCAAATCCCCGAAAGTTTCATTTCCCCACAAATTTGTTGCAAACCACCTGCACGGCCTACTGAAGTCACTTGTATTGCTGCTGATATCATCCTATACGAACTTGCTCCTGCCCAGAAAACCTTGTACGGATGTACATGATTCATCTTATTGCAACCCACGTACATACGTGAATGTGCCCACTGCAACCCTTGTACATACGCGATTAACTTTTCTGCAACCCATGCACATACGCGACTGTGCCCACTGCAACCCGCGTATATGTACGAAAAACTCAGCTTCCTTCGCACATGCATCCTTCCTCTCTCCTAGGCCAGATTTGCCATAGTTGCAGAAATTCCCTTGCTGAAATCGCCAAGCTCCTTGGCACAAGTGCAAACTCACTTATGCCAACTCCATTATGTCTCCACACATGATGAATGAAATGTCACAATCACCTCTCTCCTTTATATACAAGTCTTAAGGGTCATCATAGAAGCCCCTCCACAAGTCAACATCAAATTAGACTTTCTTATGCGTGTGAAGCCCCAAACACAAACCCACAACACCCATCACCAAACCCATGAAGCCCCAACTTCATTCCAAGGGGATTTTCACCAAACCGAAAGTATGATGTGGTGCCCACAACGATTCCCACATGCCCAACACCTAGGGGCATGTGAGAATACCTGCCCGAAGCTACAAAACATCAACATCGAAGGGCCTCATTCTGTAAGGAGACTCGGGTTCGAAACTTTGTGATAGTCGGGAAGAGACACCTAAAATCCAACCATGTTAAGGGTTGGTGAGGCCCGGGTCGGGAGTGATCCTAGGTGATTTTGATGACTTAGATGCCCCTGGGTCACGGTTTCTTAAACCATAGGCTAGTCCCGCAAATCACATACACGCTAGCAAACAAAAAAAAGAATGGATAAAAGAAAATAGTAAGACTAGATTAAATAAGTTCATATAAGCTCTTATTAT
>JASDQU010010787.1:101148-113152 GCA_032191745.1 Picea mariana | reverse complement strand
ATGGGATGTAGTACGACCTTAGGAAGCTTTGCTCGTTATAGAGTTGTGTCCTCCACCGTTTGGTTACTCTTCCAAACATATGGAGAGTTTGCGTTGCCTCCTGCTTCGTAGACTTATGATTAACAGATATGCTGCCTGAGTCTTATCACTTGTCGTGCTATTGTCCAAGGGACGTTTGTTACTTAACCTGAGTCGGCCACTCTGCAATATGTCTCTTGTCCGCATACCCGGCCATCCTGAACGTCCAATCAAGTATTTGTTCGAAATCACTGAAGCCTTCATTCCGATCATCAAGATTATCAAGTCCGTCATTGACGAGCCGTCGAAGACCTCTGGGTAGTGCAATCGTACACTCATATTACACTCCTACCCGAGTTAGAAGATTTTGAAGTTGTTGCTCGAACTCTGAAGTACAGCCATCAGGCCAAGACAGCTTCTGAGAGATGGATACTTCCTAGGTATATCTTTCTGATTTCGAGATGTAGCTCCGTTGTGTATTGTTCGCGGCTACTCTTTATAGTTATTTGACATGGATCTATAGTGTATTTGATTGGTAGCCATGTGTTCTATTTTATCCCGAGCATGGGTATGCCCGCCTCGGTGAGACATTTGATATTTTTGCAGGTGGCACTTCCCGATTCCTGATTCCTGGGCTCACTTATTCAGCATATCAGTACAGATTGGTAAAGAATTGGTAATGTATTTCGGCCATCAGATGCTATTCTAACCTCACACATTAGGGGGCATCTGTTATAACCCTAAATTGCACTATCCCTGCTTACCTGGCATCAGGCCTACTCATGCCTCTTCCTAGCCAAAGCCATGCTGAGAAATTCCTCAAAAAACCACTTAAAACAAGAAACCCGCGCCCTAACTTCTCATTGGGCGCGGGCATCCGCTTGCTATCCTTATACTGCATGCGGGCATCCGCAGGCTAACCCAAAACAGCCCGCGGGTACCTAACAAAGCAAAAAATCAGGAAAGTTTCCGCCGGGACATGAGGCTTTTTGTCAGTTAACTGGAACTCTGAGCCATGCATGGCCGAGAGTTCACCAAGAACCCTAGCTCCTTCTAGCCTATAAAAGGAGGGGTAGGGGTACTATTCAAAGGAGGAAAAATTATTGCAAAGAAACTCTGCCAAATTGCCAAGCCATCTTTGTCCCAACCCTTTAGCCTTGCCTCAAGCTTTAGGAGAAACTCAAGAAGTAGCAGTTGGAGGACAAAGAAGAAGAGGAAGAGCCCAGGATCAGGATTGTGGAACGGTGACCGGCCTCAAAAATCATTGTAAGTTGGTTCATATTGAAGCTAATAAAAAGATAGTTTTCCCCTCCCGCATACATGAGTCTCATCTATGTTATTTGATTTGTGTTTTATCTCTAACCCTAGAATAGATCAGTAGCATGCATGCATAGTCTTGTCTTGATTGCAGGGAAGCTTTTGGAAGGAGCATCAGCAGCAAGGGGATAAGGAACTCAACGGAGGATCTACTTCAGCCGTTCGGAAAAAGGTTGGTTTATTCTTCTCTTGTATGCATGTGAAGAGAGGGGTTTCAGATTCGGGTAGAAGGTTAAAAGTTAAGTCTTGAGGGTCATGATCTGCGTATAAGCTTAGAGCCCTAGCTTATTAGTCCGTAGGGTAGAATACCCAACAACAGTCAATGTATTAATGACATTTATGATCGATTAAGGTTAATAATTTCAAATAAAGATTGTGAATCACCAGGTAATGAATTCCATTAATTTTAATAAATTCTTCATCAATAGAGCTATATGAAGATCGATAGACTTTTTGAATAAATCACTTCAAATTTCAAAGTTGTTTTTACCATTTTCAATTAATAGTTTTTTATCTAGTGTAGAGTTTACAGACTTCTCTTGTCACAGGTAAGCTAATTCTATTTCTGTGAGAATTATGGCGCCACGAAAATATACAAAGAAGCTTGATGCATTGGGTGATGATTCAAATCCAAATGTAGATGTTCTATTAGACATGACTATGTGAGTTGCGGATGCCATTAAAACTTGGAATAAATTTTTTTATGTCTTAGAGCATGGGATTAGCAAATTTCCATATGACTCTGCTCAGGAAGATGACAAGTCCTGATCCGCCAGATCTTTTAATGACTTATGGTTGAGTTTTAATTTTGCATGCGTTAATTAACCATTTGGGAAAACTTAGTGAAAGAATGAGGAAAGAAGAGGAATTATGACAGCCATATATACATTTGCAGATCTGAAATGAAAGAATAAACAACAAACCATAACACACAGATTGATAACGGAGTTCGGCACAACTTTGCCTACGTCTCCGAGCCTTTTCTCAGTGGGGGAGGCTTCTTTATTTATGTTCAAATGCTCAAAAATACATCACTACAATGCCAAATGGCTACAAGACTGATCTGGTCATGTTCTTCCAGATCTCTAGAACCATGCAAAGAAAACGACACGCAAAACGGACATTCGGAGCTCCCAGAAATGGTCCGACAGTGTCTCCTCCTCAAAAGCTTCTCTGCCTCAAACTGGCTTTGGCTTGGCTTCTCCTCAGCATAATTCTTCTCTGAATGCCCTCAATGCTCTCCCCATGGCCTCAAACAGGCCTTGGTTATATAGCTGGGAAGTTGGTTGCTCATCTCCAACTTCCTCCAAGAAGTTAGGCTCCAAAACTACCCAATAACTCCCAAAAATCATTAAAAATAGGCTTAACATTAATTAAAAACCCAAAATTCAATTAAAAAACCCACTTTCTAACTATAATAGGGTGCTAGCCCCCTTCCCCTAGGCGCGCGCTCCCTTGAACGGTCATATGAAGCTCCATGTGGTCGAGTGCTAGCCCTTGGGCTATGCACTGGCCCCCTCTGCACTCGGCTCCTGGTCGCATGGCATATATATAGGACCACGGGTTATATTTTAAACCCTCCCACATGCAAATACATGGTCACATAACAATGCATAGAACTGGGGGTCGGGGCTAAGGCCCGGCCCGACCCCCCTGCCGAATGATACATAAATCTAATTCAAATATATTTTTTTCCATAGGTTTAACAAGCACCAAACGCGGGCATAGTGGTTATGCAGACTTTGTAAAGACTTTGTCGGTAGGGGAGGTCCACGGTTTGAATCCAGTGGACTCCGCATAATTTTACATAAAAATCCATTAGCCAATAAAGGGGTGCCACATGGCATCCCTTGACTGGGCCACGTGGCACCTCTACAACCAACCAAAACATGACACTTGTCAACCGTCGATTGGTCCACGTGCTAGAGCCGTACTACCACATCAATTCGCCGCATCAGATTCCATACTATCCACTCACCTTACCACGTCACTCGTTGTATTGTCCAGTCACTTTTCCACGTCAGCTGATGATGTCACTCGTGCCACGTGTGACCCTTACAGTGGTGACACGTGTCACCTCGGGATAGGTCCAACGTATGCCCAAATGTCCAAATCTGCCTGCCACGCGTCACTACCCAAGGCTGCCACATGTCACCTGTACAGACCTGCCACATGTCATTTTTACTAACCTACCACATCAGCGTACAAACATGCCACGTCAGCGTCTGTATGGACTGTACAGACTGCACAATCAACAATTTTTTTTTGCCTGTTTGAATTTTCGGACAGAATGCAATATCTTCTCCATACGGACTCCGTTTGACAAAGTAAATATACCACAGAAATTAGGAAGATGAGACGGACGCAATGGCATAGGTTTCATCACATTCCGAGCACTTTCATTTTTGAGCATTTTTCAAGCCCTGTCAGGCTTCTAGATCCGATTTCGGATCACACCTCCCCACAATAAGACCTTTTGGTCCCTAAAAGGTTACTGACCAGTCAACAAGCTCGGGATAGGCCACTCGACTTGCTCTCTGTCTCTGAACTCTATCCTGTGCACCTATCTCATCAAGATCAATTGTAACACAATCATGACAACTGACAGTATATTGTTAGCCATTTGAACCCTGTTACATCTTACTAAAGCCACTATCATTCATGTAGAAAACATTGCTAATGACATCATCAAAAAGACGACTGCAAATGAGCTGATATACTTTAGATATCTGCACGACATGAGCTTATCTTGAAGCAATTTATGATTGATTTTCCATTCAACAACCATGTCTTGTTCTTGCTTAAGATCAATTACTTCATTTGAAATAATTATTGGTTTGTTTCATACTTACACTACATTTGTTAATTGTTCCATTGTTTGAAGTGTTTTATTTTCTTTAACACGATGAGCATGAACCACATAATCATGACCTGCTTTAGTGAATTGATATTGATTCTTTGTTCTGTAGAAGATTGCCTTACGATCAAATAAGTATGAACTACCTAAGATCATTCCACATTCTCTTAACGACACAACATCACAAGTTACTTTGTCCACATACTTAGATGAAATTGCAAATTTGATTGTTTACTTTTTTGTTATGTGCATTTGATGATGATTGCTCACCCATTTAAGTGTGTAAGGCTTATGATGAGTTTGTGTTTTTAATCCCAATTTCTTAACCAATTCTTCTGAGATTAGATTAGATTGATATCCACTGTCGATTAATGTGTCTATCTTAGTGTGTCGCATGATTACCCTTATATGAAACAACTTGCT
The DNA here is from genome assembly GCA_032191745.1 of Picea mariana. Classification (NCBI taxonomy): domain Eukaryota; kingdom Viridiplantae; phylum Streptophyta; class Pinopsida; order Pinales; family Pinaceae; genus Picea; species Picea mariana. Next base: position 108,537 of record JASDQU010010787.1, on the reverse strand, counting down.
TCTACAATCAATATCTTCACCATTCTTACCTGTCATACCAACCAATGAAATCTTTGACTCATCACCTGAATCCGATCCCAAGTCTGTGGGTTTTGATGTCGTTGCCACTGTTTGTGTTCCCTTCTTTTCTTTGAACCACTTTGGCTTCTTCTTGGGATGCAACTGCCAACATCTATCCTCATCATGTCCCTCTTTCTTGCAATGCTTGCAAGAGGGATTTCCTTCCTTCTTTGACACTACATTTTCATTCTTGCCATTGCCATGCCTTTTCCTCTTGTCCTCTTTCCTCGAAGACGACGATTCCTCTGACACACCTGCTTTTCGTGCTTCAATATATGTAGCTTGAACAGAAACCTCATCAAGGTTAGTGGGTCCAAACATGAAAATAGTGTTTCTAATATGCGCAGACAAACCTCCTATATACTTCATAAGGGTTTCTTGTGTTTGCAAAGGAATGTCTAACATTAATGCCATTTTTCTAAATCCATCGGTGTATTCCTGCACTGTTTGTCCTTTTCTTAGTTTTAAAGATTTCCATTCAATTATTGATTTTTCTTTATAACCCAAAGGATAAAATTGTTTCCTAAGTGCAGAAATAAAATCCTTCCATGATGGAAATACATTACCCACATTTTGTGTTCCTTTTTGCAGCTTGCTTTGCCACCAGATAAGAGCTGTACCTGCAAGTCTCAAAGATGCCAACTTGATTTGTGTGGCCTCATCCTTGATATGTTGCACACTGCAGTATACCTCCATCTGCCTGATCCAGTTATCAAGTTTTTCTGCATTTTCTTCACCATCATATATGGGCAACTCAAATTTTACATCAAGTTTTAACAATGGCATTTCATGTTTATTCTTATGAACATTTTTCTTTCCACTAGATTTAGAACTTGAACTTGAAGAAGAAGGAGAAGAAGGAGGTGTTGATGGAGGTGAAGGAGGAATATAAGGATGGTTCTCTTCCTCTTCACTTTTTCCCTTTGAATAATCACCCAAAAATGGTCGCTTCTGTTCCAAGTAATCTTCGTACAAAACTTTCACCATCTTCGACATGGCAAGGAATGTTTTCCGAAACTCTTTCTCATCTTGAGAAATCCCTTCTTCCGATGCCATATTCTCGCTGTGAGAAGCTCTTTTTCTCAATCCAATTAATGGATTCTCTGCAACAAGCTCGCCTTCACCACACTGTAGCTTTTCCCTGGTTAACATGCAAAACTCAAATCCAAACATCAACTAGCTCTGATACCACTTGATCCGTCAGGATTTTTTAATGACTTATGGTTGAGTTTTAATTTTGCATGCATTAATTAACCATTTGGGAAAACTTAGTGAAAGAATGAGGAAAGAAGAGGAATTATGACAGCCATATATACATTTGCATATCTGAAATGAAAGAATAAACAGTAAACCATAACACGCAGATTGATAACGGAGTTCGACACAACTTTGCCTACGTCTCCGGACCTTTTTTCTGTGGGGGAGGCTTCTTTATTTCTGTTAAAATGCTCAAAATTACATCGCTACAATGCCAAATGGCTACAAGACTGATCTGGTCATGTTCCTTCAGATCTCTGGAACCATGCAAAGAAAACAACATGCAAAATGGACGTCCAGAGCTCCCAAAAATGGTCTGACAGTGTCTCCTCCTCAAAAGCTTCTCTGCCTCAAACTGGCTTTGGCTTGGCTTCTCCTCAGCATAATTCTGCTCTGAATTCCCTCAATGCTCTCCCCATGGCCTCAAACAAGCCTTGGTTATATAGCTGGGAAGTTGGTTTTTCATCTCCAACTTCCTCCAAGAAGTTAGGCTCCAAAACTACCCAATAACTCCCAAAAATCATTAAAAATAGGCTTAACATTAATTAAAAACCCAAAATTCAGTTAAAAAACCCACTTTCTAACTATAATAGGGCGCTAGCCCCCTTCCCCTGGGCGCGCGCTCCCTTGAACGGTCATATGAAGCTCCATGTGGCCGAGCGCTAGCCCTTGGGCTATGCGCTGGCCCCCTCTACACTTGGCTCCTGGTCACATGGCATATATATAGGACCACGGGTTATATTTTAAACCCCCCCATGCGTAAATACATGGTCACATAACAATGCATAGAACCGGGGGTCGGGGCTAAGCCCCGACCCGACCCCCTCGCCGAATGATACATAAATCTAATTCAAATATACTTTTTTCCATAGGTTTAACAAGCACCAAACGCGGGCATAGTGGTTATGCGGACTTTGTAAAGACTTTGTCGATAGGGGAGGTCCACGGTTCGAATCCGGTGGACTCCGCATAATTTTATATAATGAGACATTAGCCAATAAAGGGGTTCCATGTGGCAGCCCTTGACTGGGCCACGTGGCACCTCTATAACCAACCAAAACATGACACTTGTCAACTGTCGATTGGTCCACATGCCATAGCCGTACTGCCACATCAATTCACCACGTCATCTTTCGTGCTGTCCAGTCACCTTGCCACATCACTCGTTGTACTGTCCAGTCACTTTTCCATGTCAGCTAATGACATCACCCGTGCCACGTGTCACCCTTACAGTGGTGACACATGTCACCTCGAGATAGGTCCAACTGTACGCCCAAATGTTCAAATCTGCCTGCCATGTGTCACTACCCAAGGCTGCCATGTGTCACCTATATGGACCTACCACATGTCATTTGTACAGACCTACCACATCAGCGTACAGACATGCCATGTCAGCATCCGTACGGACTGTACGGACTGCACAGTCAGCAAAATTCTTTTGCCTGTTTGACTTTTCGGACAGAATGTGATATCTTCTGCATACGGACTCCGTTTGAAAAAGTAAATATACCACCGGAATCAGGAAGACGAGATGGATGCAATGGCATAGGTTTCATCATGTTCCGAGCACTTTCATTTTTGAGCATTTTTCAAGCCCTGTCAGGCTTCTGGATCCGTTTTCGGATCAAGTCCTTCTCAGCCAATATTAAAGTTGTAGTGTAGTCAAAACTGCATAAGATCATTGCACGACCAAGAATCATACCCTACAATGATATTCTAAATTGGGCTTGTTATCCCCACTTTTAGGGATAACTAAGGAGATTATGTCTCGAGGCCCACAAGTCCTACACATGTTGTACTGGGAGCCAGAACGACTTGAGAATGGCCCTGGAGGGACCATATTTTCTTCCTTCAAGTGCCTCCACTTTTTCAACAACAACAACAACATCCATCACCTCGTCTTGTTCCTGTATCTAAGATGGTTCTTACTCCACGAGGTAATGAGTCTGGGTATCATGGTATGTGTCACTCTGATACTCAAAACCTTTGACTATGTTCATCTAGTTCTTTTAGTTTCTAATGGGTGCTTGGATCTTATACTTATCCACTTGACCATGTCTGAGGGGAATGACAGGATCCCCTAGTAACCTGTGCCCATAGGTTTTGAGTTGCCACTGGGGGGATCCATGAAAAGTCATTGTTCGCTCTCATCATACTTACCACTTTCCATTTTTCTTCCAGCTCATCCATCCCATTTCATTGGTCTGAGCATTGCGTTGGCCAATCATTTAAGGGTTTCACCTTGTCTTGTGGGAAGAAGGGGCTAAAGGACCACAAGGTAAAAGCAGCTGGAAAAAGATAAAATCCTAAAAATAAAATCTCAAGATGCTTTGCCCAGGGATCCCTGAGAAAGGAGTAAAAATATTCTCAGCAAGAAAAAAGAGGGACCCATAAAATAATAAAAAAATACCTATTCAGAAGATAGGGGGTCTCATCACGAGCCATCCTATTAGGTCCATGGGAACCTAGCGGTATGACACTACTATCACCTGGTTACCATGCCAAGGTAGTGGCTCTTGGTTGCATGGCCAAGAGAAAGGGGGTCTCATCAGGATCCAGCCTTCTCACTTCTGTGAAAGTTCTTGTGGGTAACATTGCCACCACTGGTCACCACGCTAGGGAAGTGTTCCCTGATTATCTTCTTGGAAGAAAAAACAATAAAGAATAAAGAATAAAAGGCATGAATGGGCTTGGAAACATTTTCATCCACGACAGGTGAAACTCGCCTTCTACAAATGCACCCACAGGTAAGCCTTGCAGTTCCCTTCTATCACTACACCCCTTGTCAGGACATCCCTTATCCACCTCACCCATTGACATGACTTGGATTTTATCTCTTCCAGAAACATCCCTTTTCTAGTGGAAACTATCCCAATAGGACGCACTGTCACTTCCTCAAAACTTTCCTTTCAGATTTGTATAATGTCTTTGAGAACTTGACTAGGTAAAAGGGATTTTATGCACATGTTTAATAAAATTGATGATTGGATTTGATTGACATTTCTATGATCCCTATGACTTATAAGCCCATGGAGAGCATATTTGTTGATGTGCAGGATCATACCCGACAGAAAGGTACCATATTGGATAGGTACACATGGGGAGATGACCAATTCGGATCTCCATGGGGCTGAAGAGCCCACCAGATGGATGTTGAGACCCCAGCAGGGGCAAGATATAGGACATAGTGTTTGCACCAGGGAATAGCAGAACGTTCCACCAGAGACAACTGAGCAGACCTGTACCCAAGGGGGTTGTGCCCTCTCCACTAAGTAATAACCACACAGTGTACCTATTAGGGGGGTTATATCCATTAAGTAATAACCAAACAATGTACCTTCCCGAGACAAAGCAACAAAGAAGCTATACATGTGGAAGCTTACTTGTTGGTTAGTACTTCATATAATCAAAGACTTTCTGATAATAAGAAATTGAGCAATAATATTAATGAAATAAATCAATGTTTATACAATAGCAATGATTACATATACAATAGCAATGATTACACAATATCACTTCACAATAAATGCTAAAGAAACTTTGCAATAATGAATGACAATTAATATAACAATACTAGGAGCGACATTTCAACTAATAGATGATGACAATACTTGGATTCATTCAGTGAAGAATATTATCAACCATCGTTGTGCTCAAGTTTTGATAAGAGTAAGGATGTTCTTTTCCTAAATAAGAACCCTTGTGACAACTTTCTCAAGCCACCTTCGATTACTTTACTTTGTTGTGTCTCTAGAGGTGTAGTTGGGAGATTTGTCTCTTCTATTGAGTTTTCTATAGGGAAAACACTAGATTCCAAGGGTTGGTTGAATTCTACAAGAATAAGTTTATCATATCAGTGTTTCAACTTTCCCTTAAGCATTTTCCAGTCATCTACTAGATCCTAGTCAATCCCTTCCCATGCTTCAGATTATGGGAACAACCTAGGTAGCCAGATTGCAGACCTTTTATGTCAGTTTTTTGAGCCTTTGAATTCTCATGATCCCTTCTTGAAGTGGATTGAGCACTTTCCGTAGAGAATGACTTGGAATGATTTTATCCCTCCAACCCGCCTCCATGATTTAGACCTTGTGATTTTCGATGATATGATATATTCTCTAAGCCATGTTATTTTTGTTCTTAACTTATCACTATTTTGGTTTATGATGAAGCACAAAGGAAGGTATTGTGGGACATTGCTGGATTGGTTTCAATGGTCATTTGACTACACCTAACATCCAACCAACAGGTAAGTGTAGGTAAGTAGGTAGGCATTTGCATTCATTGTATATACCATTACATTGCATACTAGAGTAGTTTTCTTTCACATTTGTACATATGTTTACTTTCAGTATTTATATATATGACCTTGGGGTGATATAACCACCCCAAATGATTACTAATAGTTGTTATTGATATCAAGAAGGTTATAGGTTATGCTAGAGATGTTGAGGTTCTCATGCTATCTACGGTGAGAACATGTCCTCGAGTTGGAGTCAGATGTTATCCCCACTTTTAGGGATAACTAAGGATATTATGCCTTGAGGCTCACAGGTCCTAGACATGGAGAACCGAGAGCCAAATCGACTTGAGAATGGCCCTGGAGGGCCCATATTTTATTCCTTTTAGCGCATCCACTTTGTCAGCAGCAGCAACATCCATCACCTCATATTGGTCCTATATCTGAGATGGTTCTTTCTCCATGAGGTAATGAGTTCGGGTATCATGGTATGTGTCACTCTAATCCTCAAAAACTTTGAATATGTGCATATAGTTATTTTTGTTTCTAACGGGTGTTTGGATCTTATACTTATCCACTTGACCATGTCTGGGGGGGATTCCAAGATGCCGTATTAATCCTATTCCCATAGGTTTTGAGTGGCCACTGGGGGGATCCATGAAAAGTCATCGTCCACTCCCGTCATACTTACCACTTTACACTTTTCTTCCCGCTCATCCATCCCATTTCATTGGTTTGGACATTGGGATGGCCAATAATTTAAGGGTTTCACCTTGCCTTGTGGGAAGAAGGGGCTAAAGGCTTAGAAGGTAAAAGCAACTACTAAAGATAAAAGCCTAAAAATAAAACCTCGAGATGCTTCACTCAGGGATCTCCAAGAAAGCAGTAAAAATATTCTCAGCAGGAAACAAGAGGGACCCATAAAATAATAAAACAAGACCTAGTCAAAGGATAGGGGGTCTCATCACGAGCCATCCTACTAGGTCCATGGGCACCTAGCAGTATGACACTACTAGCATCTAGTTACCACATCAGGGTAGTTTCTCTTGGTTGCATGGCCAAGAGAAAGGGGGTCTCATCACGAGCCATCCTTCTCATTTCTATGAAATTGATTGTGGGTAACATTTCCACCACTAGTCACCATGCTGGGGCAGTGTCCTTTGATTAGCTTCTTGGAAGAAAAAATCATAAAGAATAAAGAATAAAAGGCATGAATGGGCTTGGAAAAATTTTCATCCAGGATAGGTGCATCTCACCTTCTACAAAGGTACCCACAAGTAAGCCTTACAGTTCCCTACTATCACTACACCCCTTGTCAGGACATCCCTTATCCACCTTACCCATTAACATGACTTGGATTTGATCTCTTCTGGAAACATCCCTTTTCTAGTGGACACTAGCCCAATAGGATGCACTGTCACTTCCTCCAAACTTTCCTTGCAAATTTGTATAGTGTCTTTCAGCACTTGACTGGGTAAAAGGGGTGTTATGCACATGTTTAATAAAATTGATGATTGGATGTGATTGACATTGCTATGATCTCTATGACTTATGAGCCCATGGAGGGCGTATCTGTTGATGTGCAAGATCATACCTGACAAACAAGTACCATATTGGACAGGTACACATGGGGAGATGATCATTTCAGACCTCCATGGGGCTGAAGAGCCCACCAGATGGATGTTGAGACCCTAGCAAGGGGGAGAGACAAGACAGAGTGTTTGCACTAGGGAAGAGCAGAATGTCTGTTAAGGTCCTAACCCGCACATAGGTAGATTAATGTATTCGGATGTAATAAAGGTCAATATTAATAACGCCTTTCAATAAAATAGAAT
>JASDQU010010787.1:59516-101048 GCA_032191745.1 Picea mariana | reverse complement strand
ATTAATAAGACCTTTCAATAAAATAGAATAAGGCGGATGTAAGAAGACCTAATAGAAGCTTCCGCTTCTAGAAGGATCTTCCTCTAGATGCTTCTTTTTAGTATAAATAGGAGTCGAGGGTATGAGAACCCTAGCTTGGATATTATTGTAACAGAGCGCTGCTCGAATGGAGGTTTCCCCCTCGAAGAGGCCTGTGAACATTGCTATCTGAATCAAGTGCTATTTCTGTTCAAGTGTTATTTATGTTGCTATTTCGTATATCATTTCTATGTATTGTGAAGATTATGCTGGATATTTCACTGTTATTCTGTTATTTCTAGCATTTCGTTTCTGTTCTGCATATTTTATATATCTGGTATCTTGCAATGTCCCACTAGAGGCAGCTGAGCAGACCTGTACCCAGGGGGGTTATGCCCTCTCCAATGAGATGTTGGCCTTAGTAGGCCCATGATGTCACCTATGACCTCCTATGACATCATCCAACGATGTGGGAGTTTGGGAGGTAGTTTTGGCATGATTGGCACATGTGGCAGCTTCCAGAGGCCCAAGAAGGGATAAGGTTTTGCTCCAAGAGGCCACATTTTCCCTAGAAAGGGGTAATGTCACCCTAGAAGGATAACGTCCTCATTATTTTCTTGATTAGGGTTTCATTATGAAAATTTAATGTAAAACAATATCATTTGGTATTTTCTCATTGTCGACCTTTTGGTGACCTAATTTTTAATTGAGGTCATTGCTATTGTATAAATTGAGATCTAAAACTCTCATTTTAGACATCATATTTCACTCACCACTTGGTGAGGTCTGAAAATTTCAGCCCTCTTAGGGTTATTGGCTGAAATTGTGGCACACTTGTTGAATGAGACTTCTTTTGGTGATTTTTTGTCATTTATCTTGGTGGAAGTTTTACAACTAGGGTTTGTCTATATGAATGCTTGGTGGATGTAAGTAAATTTCTGCAAAACACTTCTTTATTGAATGGTTATGGTATTGTTTACTTGCATTTTTTTATTATAATTTGTTGGATTAAACCCTAGGTGACAAGAACGTGTTGGTTTCCTTGTCTCATGTTCCTACTAAGTTAAAGAGTCATTTCATTTTGTTGAAGTTAGATAGAGCCTTTCCATAGAAACACTCTAATCATATTCTTCTAGCCTAGCCGTTTTTTATCTTGTCTTTGAGTCAAGGAAGGAGAAAACGCACTAAGGCCTAGGGTTTATACACCTTAGTGAGTTGTTTTTCCTAGGGTTTGATTGATGAATCCTTGCCTTAGCAACACTTCATCATCAAACTCTATTGTCCTTAGCCATAGCATCTATCCCTCAAGCTAGGTGTTTTATTCTTGTCAATGAGTTGAAGAAGGAGGAGAAAGCACTAAGGCCTAGGGTTTCTACACCTTAGTGAGACTTTCTCCCCTAGGGTTTCATTGTTGAGGCCTTTATTTAGCAACACCTCAACATTTAACCCTCTTGTCTTCAGCCATATCATTTCTTGCTCAAGCTAGCCGCTTAAATTTGTCTTTGGAGCTAGAGAAGGAGGAAGATGCACTAAGGCCTAGGTCATCTACACCTTAGTGATCCATCTCCCCTAGGGTTTGAATTGTTGAAGCCTTTCTTTAGAAACACTTCAATATCAAACCCTCTTGTCTCTAGCCCTATCACTATCATCACGACCCTTCAACATTTGTAGCCCTTTTTGACTCCATTTTCCCTAATAAAGCACTGGTCTAAGACCTCCATTGTTTGAGTACCTTGATCATACATATATCCAAATAATTTGAACAATTACTAATCTTTCTAACCCTACCTTAGACTAAAAATCACTAACCCTATTGTTGCCATCATCTATTCATGCTATAAACATCTCTATGCAGCATTTACTTATCTTTAAAGAAATTCAATGATTCGCTGAAGCGTTTCTCCTAGTATTGTTATATTGATTGCCATTCATTATTGCAAAGTTTCTTTAGCATTTATTGTGAAGTGATATTGTGTAATCATTTCTATTGTATAAACATTGATTTACTTCATCAATATTATTGCTCAATTAATTATTATCGGAAAGTCTTTGATTATATGAAGTACTAACCAGTAAGTAAGCTTGCACATGTATATCTTCTTTGTTGCTTTGTCTCAGGTAGGTGCATTGTTTGGTTATTACTTATCTTTATTGGTTGATTAGCCAGGACTTTTTGATTGGTGGTGACTTTTGAGGGGGGAATATTATACTTATCCTTTCAAGTTTTTACCTTCTCAATACCTCAAGTCACCTGGGACATCTCCCCTGGGCCTTACCTCCCTAAACAAAAAGTGTTATCCCATTGAGGTGACAGTGGTGGGATAGTCTCAATTACGCAATTTTTCCTTCCTTTCATCTGTATTTTACCTTAACTACAAACTGTGCAAAAACAAGTGTTTGGAACATGTCGACATCCAAACCAGGAGTGTCATCAACCACCAGTAGGTCGTCATTGGCTCTTTCCGACTAGAGCACCTACAAGTAATGTACAATATTTCCCCTACCCTTAAATACATTTACAATGTCGCTTTTCTTCTAGAATTCGAGATAAAGGAATTAACTCAATACGGTAGAAATGGTCATGATATAGTCAAGACTTGGTGGGGACATCTGAAAAAATTTAGAGCCGATGCTCATGGTATGTATGCCACGACGTTTTTATACACTCATATGTTGTATGTAGCCATGATGCTTTGTTGCTTGTTTGGGAATAAGAATCCTACACATTTCTCAGTTGAGTGGGTAGCCATCATGAATTAGGTAGTCAAGGGTTATACCTTCAATTGGGATAAAATGCTATCTGATAATTTGGCTAAGGAAATCATTGAATATAAATCAACAAAATCAAAGGGCAACCTTGTCCTTCTTACATGTCAACATATGTTATGGATTCCATTTGCCTCATGACCCATTTTCCCCTGATGAACTGGAGTTGGACCCTGGCCAGTTTTGAGCCAATTCATTTCTACCACTCCAAATTATGGGAGGCGAACACCAAATATTTATTTTATGAACTCTGTCACAACATTCTAGTGCCTATTCATATAGATATTTATGGTCACCCGCCACCCCGGATTTCAGAAAGGATTATGGGGAGCTTAGAAACACTCACAGACTGGTTCATTAAGGAGAAATTATCCTATATCAGAGTATTTGGTTGTTCTGTTCCTCCTCATTCCCTTCCACAATTTTTACCCGACAGGTTGGTGTGCAGAGAGGTGGCATACCAGACCGTAGCAGGAGGTATCAGCAAGGAGTTGAAAGAAGTTCAAAAAAATGTTTGGCCAACTTTCCCCATTCAAGTTGGCATGTTCACACTATTAGACTTCAGTCATTCTAAATTTGAGGTCACGACCCTAGAAGATGTCAAATTAGTTGACATCGAGTTCAAGAAGCATGATCCACATAAGATAGTGGAAAATCATTTGGCTCATTTTAACATGAAGAGATACATCCATGATAATTCTTCTTATGACAAAATGTTCAAGGGAGTTAGATCTTATGAGGAAGTCTGAAGAAAATTCTAGACTCTGCCTCCTAACCAACAAGCTGGTTTCCTCAGTTATCAAAAACATAGAAGAAACAATTTACCAAATATATTGCAAGGAGATTCAAAACCCATGCCTCCTTCAAAGGAAGCTAAACCTACAGGTTCTGAGCCAAGTTGAGCCACTAAGAACAAAGTTGAGGAAGTCCCAAAATCCCCGAAGTGTTATTTCACGAAAATAAGAGCATCACTGTCAGGGCTGAATGATCCACATGTGTTAGCTCAGTTCGAAGACTTCATGAATCTGGGACAATTTGTTCCTCATTCAACACCAGCTACTCATGTTGGCACCCCGAATACAACATGACAAGAACCTTCCATAGAAATTATTTCTCCTATTACATCATTAATCCATTTATAGACTAGCTTTGAAAATCCTAGTTCTAAACTCACTTTTGTAAGTGATCTTACTCCTATCTTTCATGAAGAGATGCCTACCTCAAATTTCTTTTTCAGCAAGAAGCGAAAATCCATAGTAAGAAGAGAATCTCACCAAAAGGATGGAGTAGTCACTAAAAGGAAAAGATTGGTGTGTGATGGGAAAGACCAAGATGGTCCTGAGTTTGCGAAAGAAGTTGCAGGTTCATTAGGGGCTTTTTCCACTTCCAATCAATGGTCAATAGACAATTTAGCTGAACAACTACAACAGAAATGCCTCCTGGTAGAACAATTGAAAAATGAGATATGTAGTATAGAACAAATTGTTAGAAGCAGGATGAACCAGGACATTGAACAAATTAGGGCTAGTCATCAACATCAAATTAAGCAGTTACAAGATAACTTTGAGTTTCTCTACTAGATTTCACAGACCAACAAAGGATTGATCACTCAGTGTGACAATTTAATTGAGCAGTTGCAGACCAGATTGACCCTAACATAGAACACAACGATAGACATTTAGGCCTTCAAAACACAAGCATCAAAAATCAATGAGAGGATGGAATTTGCCCAACAATAACTCTATCAAAAAGTAGATGCTATTCAGAAATGCTATTAGGTAGTAGACCTTTTTCTAAAAGATATTTATGTCAAGGAAAAAGAGGCCTACACAACCCGGTCTAAGTTTCAAGAGATTCTCATATGGAAGCAAAAACCTAATGCCCCTGGTCTTACCCTTCTCTCTCATTCTGAACAAGTAAGAGGTGAAATGGCCCTAAAATCCTGGGAAACAGATCTGGAAGAAGGAAAGAAACTTGCCAGAGATGTATAAGATGCTTGTCTAGAGGCATTATCTTCAATAAATAAAAATTTGATTGAGTTTGAAGGAAATAATATCTCGGAGGCATCGGGGCAGATTGAGATAGAAATGAACTAGCAAAGCTCCAGAAAGAACAAGGAAAACAATGAGGCAACCATCCAAGAGATGTGCCAGATTGATCTACTTAAAATCAATGAATGGTTGGTTAATCCAAGTTTACAGTTTCAAGTTACAGTCCAAGAAGTGAACAAGATCCAGGAGAAGCTGCCCCAATACAAAAGAAGATGTTTTCCTTTGAATTGAAAGAAAGGATTGAGCCTTCAAGATTCGTGGTAGCATTGATGGACATGTGTACCCAATTCATTGAACAGGGAAAAGTGAGTGTAGCTGGGAGAAAATGAAAAAGCATGCACAATGTCCACTTTCTCCACCCACTCTACCTTTCACCCTCTGACCCTTATTTACCCTATCTATCCCTACCACCTGCATTCTTGCATCCACCAATCCCACCTCCTTATTGGAAACTTGTTCCCCCATTCATTCTTTTCGTGAACAATTACTCTTCCATGTAACTGTTAGCCATCCCATAATGAGCCAACACTAATATATTCATCTAATTATTCCCCCCATGTCTTCAACTGCAATTCCTTATCCCAGTGAACGCATCCAAAGGGACATATGGCAACGAGATCAAATGGAAAAGATAGTAAGCTGAATGATTATGGTGGCCTTAATGGAAATACTTACTCAACTCAAATATCAAAGGAAAACAAGTGCATCTACAAGAAGATGAAGAGATAGAGGAAGGGCCAACAAAATTCAACAATATTTTCATGATGTTATTTTATTCGGATGTATTCTATATTTAGTCATATATTGTGAGAAGTCCAACGATTTTCAATAGTGATAAATTTTGTATAAATAGATAGATTTTAGATCTATTCGAGGATGCTTCTCATCGAATGTAAAAGAGAAACTCTTTTTGAGTATTAATACAAGTGAAGAAAAAGATTCTAAGTTTAGTTCAATTTGAATTATGTGTTTCCTCTACGTTTCCATTTCTCTGAATTTATTTCTGTAATTCTTGAAGAGTGAATGATTTCAATTTAGTAGTACATCTATTGTAATCATAATGTATCAGCGATTCATTTAGTAACAGTTTTTCCTATGTTATTACTGTGAGTAAAACAAGACTCGTGATGTATGTGAATTACTGCATTTTTATCTCTTGTTCAAGGGTGCATCTTCTACTGTTCTTATACTATAAACAAGATGAGACTTATCTGTCATTGATACCTGACTTAGGTTTTAACAGTTTTGTCAATATTTCTAAATCATTTGACATTATAATTTTGACTCGGATAACAAGATACAACATCTGTACTCTCTTATCGTTAATTTCTTTTAAAGATTGTTTATCAGAAAACTGAAGGTACAAAAAAGAAATTATAAAAACACTTCTTTTAAAACCTTTGATGCCTGACATTATTCTTTTATCTTTAGAATCAATCTCAGGAACAACACAAGGTATGAACATTGGAAAACAATGCTATGATTTCACCCACCACCCTACCAATCACATTGGGATTTGGTATAACAAATACTTAGTTTGTATGGTTCCACATGGCCATCCCATACCAAACTTTTAATCGAATTAAGTTGTCAAGTGCATGCATGTGATGCTCAACATTATCAGCCTTCAATCTAATCCAACAATTGTAGTTGATGCTTGATTCTATAATGAATTTTCCCTACTTTGTGTCATCATTTTCACTTTCCATTTCTATCAAATCATTGTTAGAATTTACCTCTTCAAATCCTCCTTGAAAGATGAGGGTTCAGTGTGCTATTTATTTCATGGTTTCAATCAAACATTACACAGTTAATGTTTGTAGGTCACAGATTGGGAGATTATGCATATTCTTGAAATTGATTCTCCCTTGTCGATTTTGAGTATTTATTCATTATAGATTAAAGTTGAGCTCGGTAACATACCTCAATATCTCTCACAAAGTGTGTTGGAAATCAATTTTCTATCAATTTTCATGGGTTTCAATCCAATAAACAAATGGACAATAAATAGGTTGAACATCCTATCTGTGATTGAATAAAGGTAAGCCTAATATCCTATTGATTTCCTTAATTGTTTGAGTATTTTTCATGCTCGAGTAAAGTTTGCCATGGGTGTCCCAATACTTTAGCACAAGTTTTTATGGTGAATTAGGGCTGCAAAAGGATGTTTTCAAATATTTTTCAGAGAAATAAAATGGTTGTAGAAAAGATTTTCTACAACAACAAATTTTACCCCAAGAAACAAGCCAACAACTTTCCCAACAATAGCCAATATCAAGTAGATAAACAATAGCAGCTTGCCAACTATTCTCAAGGGTAGAAGAGTGAGAAATTAAGCTTGAAAGAGAGAGTTTGTAGAAGCCCTAATGACTATAGAATAAGTTTGTAACAACATAAATATATCCTTGACTAATCAAAATACCATAGTGGCTCAAGAAATCTATTAAGGAAAAGAATTGATTCCACTTCGAACAAATTCAATATCCCGTAAAATCGTGCATTCCAATACAAGTAATTTATTTATCCAATGAAAAAAATGATTAGTTCCTTTCCAATGGGTTATAGAGTCTTGGGTTTAAGGCTAGGTTTGCAACTCCTCTAGGGGTGTAATCCCTTTTACTACCTAGAGTATGCAAGACTTAGAAGAGTAAATCTAGGAGGGTGTATGCCCTTGTACTTCTCCTAGCAACCCTTGAAAAATGACTTGTCCAATAACAAATAAAATGAACTTGGTGGAGGGTGTATGCCCTTATAATCCTCCAAGGGTGTTAAGACAAGAATAACTTGAAACAAGTAGAAATTACTAACAATTGCAGAAAATTCCTTACCAATTTCAAAAAAAATAGCAAGACCAAAACCCACTTTTACCAAGCAAAATTCATTCACATGCCAAGACAAGTCTCCAAGAAAGGTAGCGCACCACTTTATCTCCACAATAGAAATGAAAACATCCAAATAATTGCACAAGAGAGAGAGAGATATTGATGTGCCTACACTGAAACATCAAACAGTACAATCTAGGGTGGGTCACTCACCCTTTGTTGGTATAATTAAAATCCAAAATTAACAACTAATTTAAAAAAGAAAAATTTTCATTTTTTTTTAATATAATATGACGAAAATGAAACATTTAAATCAATAACACAAGTAGAGAAAAATGAAAATGAGAAATGAAATGCAACTAAACTACCATAAGCAATCAAGATGCAAATGCAAGAAAGAAGGATAGCCTAACTACTTACCTGGGGCCCTTGGGCCTTGAACATCAGTCATGAAAATGTCATGTGAAGTTGTACAACTAGTGCAACCACCTACTAAGTATCTCCCTCAGGTGTTTTCCCCTATGCTTAATTATAAAATATATCATTGACAAGTTAAGCACATAATGATCATGAATATGAATAAGCCTATAATATATCATAGAACATAACTAATGGAGGTGAGTGGGAGGGAGAAAATTCTATCGGAAAGAATTACAACATGTTTGATCCACCCAACGTTGAAGAGGGATACCATGTATAGATGACGACTCATATTATTCCTTGTTAGAATGACCACTGCTTCGCGAAGACTAGGAGGAAATGAAATATTGGAAGAAAATCGTACAACTTCCCAAAGAGGAAGATAGGAGGCAGGGGATAGCTTCATGTCGAGAGAAAGAAAATTGTTGCCTCTTGATTTTCAAATCACTGCAAAAATCCCCAATATGAAGATATTGTTACTTTGTAGAGTGAGTTTCAGATCATTCTGGGTTGGCCACAGTCTTATCTTCATCAAGATTTGAGCACGATGGAAGAAACATTTCACCGCATAATGAATTTGAGTGCTCAAAAGGATACACATCACAACTCTAAAAATATGCTTGAAAATCATCATGAGTACATTGCAACAATTCATCCTTGAATGGATGAGACCAATCCATACTCAAGTTATCATCAAGATGCCAAATAACTGGATGATCCATGTACGAAAGACAACCTTCCAAAGGAAATAATTTTGTACTCCTTATCAAAATATTTCCCTTGATGTCATAGATGGGATCCCCATCAAAACAAAAAAAATCAACGTCCCATACATGCCTTCCAACATGTATGAAATCATCAATGTTCTCAATCACATTATTACACAAAGGGTTTATTGCATCCAAGGGTTCCTCTGGAACTTCTTCACTTCAAAATCATGGAATAAAGTATCATCAAATTTTTTGAAAGGATTATAACTTACTATGTTCTCTTCTTGATGTGCAGGAGGAATAGAGACTTGGATGTCTTGATCAAATGGAAGGGAAGACAAAATAAATTCATCTTCATGAGAATCCTCTTCATGGATCAAGTCATTAGAGGGCTCGACACATTCATAGGTATCTCATGTTCTTCTTACTGAAGACTCACTTCTTCAATCAAGCCTTCGAGGCATAATTCATCCTCCTCTTCGAGGGGTTCATAAACCTCTTGACAACCCTTTTTCGTGATACTAACCACTCCAAGAGGAATATGAAGCAAGAAAAATTTATCTCCATTAAGTGGGAACATGGATACAAATGTCTCGTCCGGATCTTCAACATGAGAAACTTCATTGGGATATTCTTGGTAACTTTCTTCATAGATTTTTTCTTCAAGCATCTCTTCATCTGGAAGGGCTTGTTATTTGGTAGGTTCTTGAGATAACCCTTTTAAAATATTCATCAGATGTTGAGTGGCTTCATCAACAACTTTTTATTTTTCCATCTATAAAAGTTTCTTTTAGATATGACAAGCTCTAGGAAAGGGTTCACCCCATGGTGCCATAATTCCATTGCCTGAAATGACACCTCAATGGAGTCACCAGATGAGCTCAAGGATCATCAAAATATGGAAAGGGTAATCAGGGAAAGGTGGGTTCTTGGGTTGTGGAGTCACCAGATGAGATTTAGAAAGTTCATCAAAGGGGGTGAGGGAACTTCCCTCAGGTGGAGTCACCAAGAAAACTGGGAAAGGATTTGGGATAGCTTGCCAAGATGTCGTTAGGGAACAAAAGAAGATTCAAAATCCTCCCCGACAATGATGCCAAAATGTTATCGCATAAATTGTAGGTTGGAAAAATCCTGACCCAATCCACAATATGGCATGAACTATGGGAATACCTACCCAATGTCACCTTAGATAGGTACTCCCCTCACTTTAGAGATGATGGAATCACCTCAAAGGAGGATTCTTGGGTGACCCTAGGGGGATTGAGAAAGAGGATGAACAGATTTTGAGAGGAACCCCTTAGGTCAATGATGTAAGAAGTATGAGTGCTTGGAAATTAGTCTTGATGATGGTAAATGGTTTCCAAATATTTAAGTACCTGTACCAAAGTGTTAAACCTGCCCGAGACAAGACAAATGACCGAGATACAAGCTCAAAGATCAAAGAGACAAGCAAGTGAAACTTCTTGTCCTAAATTACAGCAGTAAACAAATGTATATATCAGCAATGAAATTAATTATTTACCACAAAAATAACCATCAAAAGCATTAAATATCTATTGGGGGAGGAAGCACTAAACAAGTAGATGAATTCCCAATACTTTAGCACAAGTTTTGATGGTGAATTAGGGCTGCAAAGGGTTTTTTTCAGATATTTTTCAGAGCATCTAAATGGCTGTAGAAAATATTTTCTACAGCATGAATTTTTTCCCCAAGAAACTAGCCAACAACTTTCCCAACAATAGCTAATATCAAGTAGATAAACAATGGCAACTTGCCAACTATTCTCAGCGGTATAAGAGTGAGAAATTAAGATTGAAAGAGAGAGTTTGCAGCATCCCTAATGACTATAGAATAACTTTGTAACAGCACCAATATGTCCTTGACTAATCAAAATACTCTAGTGGTTCAAGCAAGCTATTAAGGTAAATAATTTATTCCACTTCGAACAAATTCAATATTTAGTAAAATCACGCATTCCAATACAAGTAATTTATTTATCCAATGAAAAAAAAGATTAGTGCCTTTCCAATGGGTTATGGATTCTTGGTTTTAAGGCTAGGTTTTCAACTCCTCTAAGGGTGTAATCCCTTTTACTCCCTAGAGTATGCAAGACCTAGAAGAGTAAATCTAGGAGGGTGTACACCCTTGTACTTCTCCTAGCAACCCTTGAAATATGACTTCTCCAATAAAAAATAAAATGAAATTGGTGGAGGGTGTATGCCCTTATAATCCTCCAAGGGTTTTAAGACAATAATGACTTGAAACAAGAAGAAATTACTAACAATTACAGAAAATTCTTTACCAGTTAAAAATAAAAAATAGAAAGACCAAAACCCTCTTTTACCAAGAAAAATTCATTCACATGCCAAGACAAATCTCCAAGAAAGATAGTGCACCACTTTATCTCCACAATATACAAGAAAGCATCCAAATAATTGCACAAGAGAGAGAGAGAGAGAGATTGATTTTCCTACACTAAAACATCAAACCGTAAAATCTAGGGTGGCTCACTCACCCTTTGTTCATATAATAAAAAATCCAAAATTGACAACTAATCTAGAAAATAATTTTTTGCATTTTTTTATATAATATAATGAAAGTGAAATATGTAAATAAATTGTACAAGTAGAGAAAAATGAAAATGATAAATGAAATGCAACTAAACTACCATAAGCAATCAAGATGCAAATGCAAGAAAGCAAGATGACCTACCTACTTACCTGGGTCCCTGAAGACTAGGTCTTAAAAATGTCAGGTGAAGTTGTACAACCAGTGCAACCACCTGCTCAGTATCTCTCGCAGGTGATTTCCCCTGTGCTTAATTATAAAATATATCAAGGACAAGTTAAGAACATAATGATCATGAATATAAATAAGCCCATAATTAATCATAGAAAATAACTCGTGGAGGCGGGTGGAAGGGAGAAAATCCTGCCGGAAAGAATGACCACATGTTTGATCCACACAATGTTGAAGAGGGCTACCATGTATAGATGATGGCTCATTTTATTCCTTTTTAGCATGACCACTGGTTTCGTAAGACTAAGAGGAAAACATAGATTCGAATAAAATCATATGACTGCCCAAAGAGGAAGATATGAGGTAAGGGATAGGCTCATGTCCAAAGAAAGAAAATAGTTGCCTCTTCATTTGCAAATCCCTACAAAAATCCTGAAGATGAAGATATTTTTTCTTTGTAGAGTGAGTCTCTGATTGTTCTGGGTTGGCCATAGTCTTATCTTCATCAAGATTTGAGCACGATGGAAGATAAAAAAATTCACCGCATAATGAAGCTGAATGCTCAAAAGGATACACATCACAACTCTCAAAACATGACCAAAAATCATTATGAGTACATCATGACAAGTCATACTTGAATGGATGATACCAATCCATACTCAAGTTATCATCATGATGAAAAATAATTGGATGATCCATGTATGAAAGACAACCTTCCAAAGGAAAGACTTTTGTAATCCTTATCTAAACATTTCCCTTGATGTCATAGATGGGATCCCCATCAAAACCAAAAAAATAAATGTCCCATGCATGCCTTCCAACATGTATGAAATCATCAATTCTCTCAATCACATTATTACACAAAGGGTCTATTGCATCCAAGAGTTCCTCTGGCACTTTTTCACTTCCAAAATCATGCAATAAAGTATCATCAAAAATTTTGAAAGGATTATAACTTACCATGTTCTCTTCTTGATGTGCGGGAAGAATGGAGGCATGGATGTCTTCATCAAATGGAAGGGAAGACATAATCACTTCATCTTCACAACGATCCTCTTCATGGATTAATTCATTAGAGGGCTCGACACATTCACGAGCTATCTCATTTTCTTCTTCCTCAAGACTCGCTTCTTCAATCAAGCCTTCAAGGGGAAATTTGTGTTATTCTTCGAGGGGTTGGTAAACCTCTCGAAAATCCTTTTTCTTGATACTAACCACTCCAAGAGGAATATGAGGTACGGAAAATTCATCTCCATTAAGTAGGAACATGGATATGAATGTCTCATTTGGATCTTCAACAAGAGAAACTTCATTGGGATCTTCTTGGTAACTTTCTTCATAGATTTTTTCTTCAATCATCTTGTTATATACAAGGGCTTATTCTTTGGTAGGTTCTTGAGACAACCCTTTTAAAATATTCATCAAATGATAAGTGACTGCATGAACAACTTTTTATTTTTCCATCTATAAAATTATCTTCGAGGTATGACAAGCTCTGGGATAGGGTTCACCCCATGGTGCCATAATTCCATTGCGTGAAATGACACCTCAATGGAGTCGCTAGATGAGCTCAAGGCTCATCAAAATATGGAAAGGATAATCAGGGAAAGGTGGGTTCTTGGGTTGTGGAGTCGCCATATGAGATTTAGAAAGTTCAGCAAAGGGTGGGGGGGGTTAACTTCCCTCCATTGGAGTCGCCTGGAAAAATAGGAAAGGCTTTGGGATAGCTTTCCAAGGATAATTTTAGGGAACAAAAAAGGATTCAAAATCCTCCCCGACAACAATACCAAAATGTTATCGCAAAAATTGTAGGTTGGGAAAATCCCGACCCAATCCACAATATGGCGAGAACTATGGAATACCTACCCACTTTCACCTAAGATAGGTACTCCCCTTCTTTAGAAATGATGAAATCACCTCAAGGGGGGGATATCGGGTGACCCTAGGGGGATTGAGATGGAGGATGAAGAGATTTTGAAAGGAACTCATTAGGTCAATTATGGAAGAAGTATGAGGGCTTTAAATGAGTCTTGATGATGGTAAATGGTTTCTAGAGATTTGAGTACCTGCACCAAAGTGTTAAACATGCCCGAGACAAGACAAATGATCGAGATACAAGCTCAAATATCAAATAGAAAATCAAGTGAAGCTTGATTTCCTAAAATACAGAACTAAACAAATGTATATATCAACAATGAAATTAATGATTTACCGCAGAAATAACCATCAAAATAATTAAATATTTATTGGGGGAGGAAGCACTAAACAAGTATATGAATTCTCAATAATTTAGAACAAGTTTTTATGGTGAATTAGGGTTGCAAAAGGATGTTTTCAAACATTTTTCAGAGCATCCAAATGGCTGTAGAGAATATTTTCTACAGCAACAACTTTTACCCCAAGAAACTAGCCAACAACTTTCCCAACAATAGCCAATATCAAGTAGATAAAAAATAGCAACTTGCCAACTATTCTCAACGGTAAAAGAGTAAGAAATTAAGCTTGAAAGAGAGATTTTGAAATAGTCCTAATGGTTGTAGCATAATTTTGTAACAGCAACAAGATATCCTTGACCAATCAAAACACCCTAGTGACTCAAGCAAGTTATTAAGGAAAATAATTTATTCCACTTCGAACAAATTCAATATCTCATAAAATCACGCATTGTAATGCAAGTAATTTATTTCTCCAATGCAAAAAATGATTAGTGTCTTTCCAATGGGTTATGGATTATTGGGTTTAAGTCTAGGTTTTCAAATCCTCTAGGGGTGTAATCCCTTTTACTCCCTAGAGTATGCAAGACCTAGAAGAGTAAATCTAGGAGTGTGTACGCCCTTGTACTTATCCTAGAAACCCTTGAAAAATGACTTGTCCAATAACAAATAAAATGAACTTGGTGGAGGATGTATTCCCTTATACTCTTCCAAGGATTTTAAGACAAGATTAACTTGAAACAAGAAGAAATTACTAACAATTGTAGAAAATTCCTTACCAATTTAAAAAAAAAAAATAGAAAGACCAAAACCCTCTTTTACCAAGAAAAACTCATTCACATGCCAAGACAAGTCTCCAAGAAAGATAGCACACCACTTTATCTCTACAATAGACATGAAAACATCCAAATAATTGTACAAGAGA
The DNA here is from genome assembly GCA_032191745.1 of Picea mariana. Lineage (NCBI taxonomy): Eukaryota > Viridiplantae > Streptophyta > Pinopsida > Pinales > Pinaceae > Picea > Picea mariana. Next base: position 86,384 of record JASDQU010010787.1, on the reverse strand, counting down.
GAGGGATCGATTTCCCAAGTAGGGCAAAAATTTCAAGCAAGAGTATCTTCACTCCAGAGAGAGTAAGTTGTGAAAATGAAATGATCTTATCCTTTATTTATACGAAGAATAAAAATTAATGTTTTCCACATTAATTAGGGTAAAACACAATTAAGAGGATGACCCCCCTTAATTTCCCCTTTACAATTAAAAATTAGATTTTTACATGAAAAAGAAACCCTAGAAGGTGATGGCATGCCCCTAAGGGGTGATGTTTTGACTCTTTTGACAAATAATTGAGTGATTTGAGGAGGGATTGGGCCTCCAAAGGCCATGTGTCATCATGTTGTGCATCCTCCATCCATCTACCATGTCAAGTCACCTTCCAAACTTCACCATTGTTATCAAAACCCTAGCCTCATCAAGATGTCAAGCCCAAAAGTGAAACTCTTTAGCCTCCAAAGGAAAATTTTTGGGCTACTAAAGGCTAGGTGAGGTCATCCAAGGTATCTTCCTTTTCCTTCAAAGGAAAATTTCATCCTCTGTCGTTCCCAAAGTTCTGGGCTATGGCATCCAATTGGTGGGCTTCCTACCCTAATGAAGGCCCAAGTTGGGCTTGTTCCTCCAAAATGTCCATCAAACAAGGCCCTACAAAGATAGACAAGTGCGCCCTCCAAGGGTATCAAGTTAAATGTATCATTGCAAGTAAAATTACATTTAATACAAGAGCCACCTAAATATGTGCATCAAAACTACCTTATCAAATTAAACAAGTGATCAAGGACCCTATGCAATTTTCCAAGTTTAGGTATGGGAGGGTTGACAAGGTGACCTATTGGGTGAGTTGTTCCTTAAGTCAAGGAGTGTTTCTTAGGTGGACCCCTCTCTTAGTCATGTAAAAGAGATGAGGTGGATGGGGGTAAGACTTTTTGGCATGGGGTTCATGAAATACAAGGGTTTGTAGTGTCTCATTTATGGGTTCCTTTGTAGAGAGTGTGTTTCACCTTCATTTCCAATGCATCCTTTTTCCAAGCCCATTCCTTTGCCATTAATTAATTAAAGTCCAGAACAGTTGAGCACTCCAAATGGGTAAAATAATACTTGGGAGGTAGTACCACAATGTCAATTGAAGCCAGAAATACAAAGAGTTCCATAGGGGTAAAGAAAAGGTTGTAACGCGCTTGTGTAGATCCCTCAACAAGTGGGACGTCTATATAATATGAAATTGTTTCTTGCAAGCATTTGATTTGTTTTTTATCAGAGACATTTCATCGTTCTCAAGACCTCCCTAGGAGAGAATATAGGGGGCTATAGTTTTGAATTTTGTCTTTTTCCAACTACATTCCCTTTGGGCCTTCAACCCCTTCTTCCCATGAAATGAGGTACAATCCCTTCTTCGATCACTACACTCGAAAAGCACGAAAGATAACGAGATGAAAATGATGAAGTGTGAAAAATAATAAGTATGATCAAGAATGACAATGACTCATTAAGGGGACCTTCCAGTAGCAAACCCATCCCCAATTGTGACCACTTACTAGGGCACAATGTCAACCACCAAGGTGAAACAGGGAAAAGAGCATAATTTCCAAGCAGACGTTCTTTAATCAAAAGTAGCTTTAAATTCAACATACTCGAATGCATCAAGTATTAAAGTGACACTTAACATAATACCTGACTTGTACCTCATGTAGAAAGATTCATTGTCTTCCGGAAGCAAGCTTATTTGTTGAATGCCATAGTGACGAAACGAGGATGTGTTGTGGTGAAGTGGGTCTCTTTCTGTGCATATGGATGATGTCAGTCATCTGTCTCTCGATACTCCATGTCTGCAACCTGAGGGACTCAAGACATCATCTCCTTAGTTATCCCTAGAAATGGGGGATAACGAACCTCTTTCATTATTTAGTTTTTCTTCAAATACAACAATCTAAAAATAAGTATGCACTGAAGCTTTTTCATTGATTTCACATGGAAGACTGTGAGTCCACCCCTACTCCTTATTAGTGAAGTGTCGGACTTTCTGCCAAATGTTCAACTCCTAAGGTTAATCCCACTTTGTATAGATAGTTGGAAGGAAGTGTTGTGTTCTAAACCCATACTCAACCAAACCTTTCCTTTGTTGTTGGTTTAGTCTCCTGCTACATGCAAGATCCCATGAGATTCATTGGAAGCATGAAGGTAGCAAAGCATATCCTTCTCTACATCGAGCGTACTTCGCAGTTTAGCATAGAGTATACTTCATGGAGATCCTCTTCTTTAATGTGATTTACATATTTATATTGGGAAACTAATGTTGATAGCTATCAAAATTCCACTCATGGTTACAATTTGAACCTTGGTTTGGGTCCTGTCACTTGGTCCAACAAAAAGGAGCATGCAATGGCTCTTAATTCCACAAAGGAAGAGTATTGATATGTTGTTAATGCTAGTTGAGAAGTTTTTTGGATTCGACAATTGCTCACAAAGTTTGATTTCACTCAAGACCAACCTACAACTCTTTGGTGCAAGAATCAAAGTGCCATCAAAATTTCCTACAATCTAGTTGAGCACCAATGTACCAAACACATTGAAGTCCATATGCACTACATACGACAACTTATTCATGGTCAATTCCTTGACTTGCAATTTTGTCATTCAAAAGATCAAATCACGTATATTTTCATAAATCCATTCACCAAGCCAAGATCGTTCACCTTCGATCCTTGCTAGGAGTGAAGGAAGTTGTCTTTATGGGGGAATAGAGTGTATATCCTCCTTCCTCCCCCTCAACTCCAAGTCAATCCTATGGGGGGGTGTTGGAACATAATTATATTCAAATTGTTTAATGATTTGTTCACATGAAAATAAAGTAATTATGCACAATAAAAAAATTGTAATTATCCATTGCATAGATACACTGAATAAATTGTAGTTATGCATTGAATCTTTGACTTACTAGTTTAGTGAACTAGAAATAAAAAGAAATTTGCATATATTTTGCATGCAAACATTTTCTCTATAAATAAAAAACTTGGGTCCTCAATGTACAAGATAAAGAATTTTGAGAGAAATAAATGAGCATAACTCATTTCTCCATGAATGTTTCCCTTTCAATGGTTTTACCACATATATCCCATGTTAATTTGTTTTTTTGTTTTTCTCCTATGATCATGTTCTCATGTACATTTTCTCACACCTAAAACCTTAAATCCCCATTTAGTCTTTTCACAAATTTAAAAGTTGGGCCACTCTTACTTTTTCCCAACTCAATTTGTTGAAAAGTTTCTCAGGGCCATAATTTCACTAGTCATGCCCTAAAAGGCAATTACTATCCATATGACATATCTCATCAACATAGTTGGTATCCACCATTGAAAATGACCATACCCTCTTCTATAATCAAACTTCCTCCAATCATGTCCACTTCCTTATAAGAGAAAATGGTAGGTTTCATGACTTGAAAAGTGAACATATCATCGAAGGCTAAATAGTATTTATTAGTAGGTTTCATTACTAGAGAATTAAACGTATTATCAAAAGATAAATATCATTTTAGAGTGTACAATTACATCTGTCAAAATAAGGGATTTGTTGCATATCATTAAATTTCAAGCCCTACTATAATCTACAAGACTAGAAGTTATAGGCCAATTTTATAATGCACTTACAATAAATCATTTTCTAAAACAATCAAATTTCATAAATGGAAACCAAATGTTAATACTAGATTTTATTTGAAGAGAACAAATGTTATTGTTGTCAAATTTTAACTACGATGCAAAAAGCAACACGAAGCAAGTTCTTTCAAAATTTAGAATTCCAATATGTAGTTGAGTAAGCAACATTCAAATAAATTAACTATTGATACAAAATTGTAAAAAATTGTTCGAAGGAAGCAGTGAAAAATGGCTTGACCATTAAATGAGAACATAAGATACTACTAAGAATAGAAATTTCCACTTCTAAGGTTCTCTAGTGCACCTTAGTAATATAATTAGGCACTTTCTATTGCCAATTATGTTCTTTTTAAAGAGGATACCCAAGTGATACATCACAATGTAATTGTCTCTAAGGATTTGAGATATGTCTTGGTATCATCAAAATTGGCAAGTTTAAGAGGATACCCAAGTGAGACATCACCATGTAATTGTCTCTAAGGATTTGACATATGTCTAGGTATCATCAAAATTGGCAAGTTTAAGAGGATACCCAAGTGAGACATCACCATGTAATTGCCTCTAAGGATTTGAGATATGTCGAGGTATCATCAAAATTGGCAAGTTATCTATATGCATTTGACAAGTGCATACACTAATAGTTTCAACTATAGCTAGATTTTTTATTTATTAACGTAGTTTGAACCATTAATCAATGGAATGTTTACAATTTTCTAACTAGAAAATATAAGTCATCAATCATAACAACACCACCACCATAGGCATGGATCCTAAGATTGGCCAATATAAGGCATCAACCCTAACAAAACCACCACCACAAGCATGGATCCTAATATTGGCCCCTCTACCCTCTCACAAGCTACTTTTTAGCCTCATGTTCAAGCCCCCAACTTATTGGCTCTACATTATAACTAAGCTCCATCCTTTATCCCATGTCACCACTTTCTTGTAATAATTTGTAGGTTTCCTCCACACTCAAGTTTGACCCATTATCTATTATGGATTCCTTGGCTCCACTAAGGTTTATCCCATCCCATCTTGTGTCCTTACCCCAACAAAAGAAAATAGATGTTCAAATTTTCCCTCACACGGGGTGTTCAAAATAGAACCTTGATGGATATCTCCCCTCCAAATATCAATTGGTATCAAAGGATCCAATCATGTCCATGTTCGTAGAATCTAATGTCATATACCAAGCAAAACAATTTAGAAGTAATGGGTTAATTTATAGATTCAATGGACTATGACCAAAACTCACATAATTGCATGCATGTATTTCCACAACCTGGAAACTCAAAATCAAGAAGGAAACCTTTATCTATCCATACACGAAAGGATTTTTCAACATTGAATTCAATCTAGTTGAGGATAAGGGCCTCATCCTCAACTATGGTCCTTGTTTTTGGAAAAATCTAGGCTTTGCATTAAACCCTAGACCCAACTTTCAACCCTTCCTCAAACACTCTTTTTTCCACCTACATATCAATAAGGTTTCCCAGTCCTCCTCTACAATTTTGGTGCTTCAACTCCCTAAAATATATTGGAAACACACTTGGTGAAATTCTACAACATAGAAGTGGAAAGGAAACATATCACCACATAAACATTAATATACATCTATATGTATTTCAACAAAGGGTTTCTCGAAGAAATTAAGTTGGTTACAAAGAAACATGTCTAAATGCAACTTTTGGACTTTAAAAATGTTTCCTTCCAATGCAAGACTACTTTAAAACTGACCACATAGCAGCCCATTGTCCTAAATCTAGCAAGGTAGGTCATCCCATTATGAATTCCCACATGAATCCCACTTATTAGTTTGAGTGAAAAATAAGATCAACATTTAGTCAACAAGGATTCTCCTACAAGCACTCCTCCACCCACCCCACCCCAAGGCCCTGAGTTATGTCAATCAAAATCCTTCTCAATATACTTGAAGGGTGAAGGGACATCCCAAATATCTCTCAAGATTTTAGAAGTACCATTACACAAAGCATTAAAACAACTGAACCCTTCCCAAGTACTCAAATATGCCTCTCCATTGTAGGTTCCTCCTCAATGTTCAAAGGAATTAGAAATTCTAGAAACAAATACACAAGAAAAGAAACATAGCCCTCCCTTTAAGATGACTCTCCACAGTAGGCTCCTCCTCAATGTTAAAAGGAATTAGAAAATCTAGAAAGAAAGCTACAATACAAGAAACCTAACCCTACCTTTGTAAAAGAGAAAAAGTTGCTTCCTTCTTCGCACACTAGCATTGGTGTCTTCCCCTCTCTTCTTGAAAAAGGAAACATAAATTTGGGTTGAAATTGCAAAGAAAGAAGAGGACACCAATTTGGACTCCACGTAGTCTCTTTAGGAAGAGGAAGGATAAAGTTCAAAAAAAACAAAAAGTGGGGAGTCACAATATCTAGTAACACCACTCCAAGAACCAAGGGTGGCAAGTGTTGGAGGACCATTCTTGATCTTGAAGGAAACCAAGAAACAAGTTTCACTTGGGGATTAGGTGAGGCCACCAACAATCAAGCAGAGACATCAACACTAATTCAAGGGATCACAATTATTAAGGAGATATGGATTAAGCAAATCATTGTGGTTGGGGAATATACAGTGATAATACATCATATGCATTACCAATCAACTGCACATGACATTCAACTAAGAAGGTTCATCAATAGAGCTCAAAGACTTGCAAAAATCTATGAATCCTTTGAATACTATCAAGTTTTGAGACACTATAATTTCTCTGCAAATCTACAAGCAAGGTCAATAATAAAATGGGAATGATAAGTGTAAATGGTGGGGATCCATTCCAAGCCCACCTCCCATGAAATATATGTTAACCACAATGCTAAGGTCAATGAATACACACTCAATATACCAATGGAAAGTAAATGGGATTTAAAGCCCCTTCAATTCCACGTACTCCCACACACTTCTTCACTATTGGTATCATTATTCAACTACATGAGGATGGGATGGCATATGTCACATGGTTTTATGTGTTGATCGGTGTGGTAATTACCATTTGTCTCAAGTTTATTTATCTAATTTGAATATGGAATTTTGATATCTGGAGATACCTTGAGGTGTATCTTGTGTTCCCTAGCTCAATATTCAGTGTGGAATTCCCCTCGTGTACCATTTATGGATTTTGGTTGGAAGGATTGGTTCAAGTTAGAAGCAATGGCAAACGCCCATAGGAATTTTGAATAGTGTGCATTTTGCAAGAATTATTATTTTCACATAGGGATAAGGATGTGTGAGAGGCATGTGGGTGAATTCAAGGACTAATTATTTCTCTATGTTCAAAATGGGAGGGATGGATAAAATATTGGGAGAGAAAATTCTCAATGGAGGTTCAATTTATGCACAAGCAAATAAGAGCCTAAAATTTGTAGGTAGGATCTCTCAAAAATAAGGAACTGTGGTTTGAAATTGTTGAAATTAGTGCAATAGCAAGAGCCATTCTACGGAGGATAGCTAAGACTCTAGTTGAGATCTAGGGCCCCCAGTGCACTCCTGGGGTTTCTTGGTTTGGGACCAAGCAGTTAGAGCCATGGCAAAAGACCCTAGTGAGGGCCCCAAGTACATGACTGGGGTTCTTGGTCAAGGACCAAGCAGTAAGTCCCTAGATGTGTTCTAGGGCCCCTAGATGTGTTATAGGGAATCTTTTCTTAGTGATTGGATTGATCCTTGGATGTGTTCCTTGGTGGTTGATGATATAAATCCCTATATGTGTTCTAGGTAATCCTTTCTCAGTGCTTGGATTGATCCTTGGATGTGTTCCTTGGTGGTTGATGATATAAGTCCCTAGATGTGTTCTAGGACCCTTGGATGTGTTCCAAGGAATCCTTTCCCGGTGCTTGGATTGATCATTGGATGTGTCCCTTGGTGGTTGATATAAGCCCCTATATGTGTTCTAGGGCCCCTCGATGTGTTCCAGAGAACCCTTGATTAATGAATGGGTTGATCCCTAGTCTTTTACCTTGGTGTATAAGACCCTAGATGTGTTTTAGGGCCCCCAGATGTGTTTTGGGGAAACCTGGTCTTTGACCAAGTAGATCTTGGTGAAATACCAAGATGTGTTGATGTGTGATCCTCTTCCTCTCTCTCGGGATAGTCCATGAGACCTAGGAGTGCCTATGAAGATGGGCATGACCACATTGTTGATGTACCCTCTTATGTAGTGATGATAAAGTTTATAGGTCATTATGAGACTCATGTGGACATTGTTTGCCATTATGGACCCCCCCTTGACTTTGTCCTAAAAGGTACCCCCCTTTTTTTTTCTCTCCCTCTTGTTTTATGTGATTGGAGATTTTCTTTATGTGATTGGGGTTTTATAATTTATATTAATATTAATTGACATTTTAATTAATATTTATATTAATTAAATATCAATATTTAATTATAATTATATTTTCCCTAACCCCTCTCCCTAACTATAAATAGAACCCTACCCTCTAGAATTTGATCACACACACACTCTTTCCTCTCTCTCCTTGCTACTGCTACCTCAGTGACTACTCTCCTTTGTTGGTGCTGACTCTTTTTTTGGTGTATCAATTTTAGATCTGAGTTTGTCTTGGTGTTGGCTAGGAGATCTGTTTTGATTTTTCATTGGTGCATGAGATGTTGAAGTGCCTTGGGAAGCCAGATATGTCCATCTATGCAGAGTTAGCTTCCCAGCCACTGGACCTATCCACAAGACTAAAGTGCCTCCTTTAGGGTGTCAGATATGCCTTTTAGGTACTGCGGACTCTTCTCCAAGATGACGTCTTGTTGTGTGAAGGTCATGACCTCTCCTTCTAGCTTCCATGTGGTGACTTGAGGTCCCTCTGGGGGGTTTCCACTTTCTGTCCAGATCTCCTGCGTTGAGGGTTTGTTGTTTTTCTTGTGGAGGGTCTACTATCTTGTTGTCCAGTTCATTCCTCTGCTATTTTTGTTTCTGTGGAGGGTTCTATCTGCTAAGGGTTTTGTTGTTATCTACCTAGAGATATTGATGTTTTTTCTTGTTGTCTACAGCATCTTCTGAGAGTCTATTTCATTGGAAAAATTGTCCCACAGTCCACATTGATAGAGATCAAACCCTAGAGGTTTGATCCATGAACCTTAACTATTTTTTAGCACATTTTCAGAGGCATACATACACACATGTCACAAGTACATATATCATTGATCAGGAGGTAAGCTATAAGTTTATTTTTGTACTCATAAATCTTGTTTGTTTCCAGATTTGTTTATATCTCTTCTTCTATATGTTGATCTAGTAAACATAAAAATTTTAAAAGATTTTGTTTTTCACTTTTTCCCTAAATCTAACATGGTATCAAAGCTTAGGGCGTGAAAAGAACTCAAGAATTGCATACTTGAGCCTGCGTAGATCCACTTCTTAGGGTTTGCATATCAACAATCATTGAAACACAAACACAAACTACTCTATTCTCCTTGACTTTTTGTCTATTTTGGAGCGGAGAGAGAGTACTTGTATGTTGAACTTTTTAAGAGCACCTAGTTTTAGATTTTGAATTTTGTTTTTGAAGGTTGCTTTTTATTTTGTTTGTTTTAATTTTCTACTTGGCCCAACATTCCATATATTCAACACCTTATTCTTAGTGGTGGAAACTTTGGAGTCTAGCACTGCTGGAAGTAACTTGGAAGGACAAATTTTCAATAAATGTGGGAGAAACTTAAATCTTGGTAAATTCACACTGGTTATTAAATCTGAATAAATTGTATCAAGTATGTTTATGCAATTGACTTAAAAGTACTCACGATTACATTCTGCAGAAATGTAAGAATGGGGTCAAGTTTTGTAAAATTTATTTCATCTTAACCTAATGAGTTTCCTAAACTGAGTGCAACCTGAGAGTTAAAGGACATCAGACTAATCTTCAATATTGTAGATATGGGCTCTGACTCAGTTCACTTGATTGTTTTTTATGTACACATGAAAATCACCTAGCACTAAAATGTGTGTGCAACTACTTTGACTATAACTATATTGTCCTCCTTGTTGAACCTGTTGTGTATTATGCATTGATGCACAAGTCTTAGAGAGGTCTGCTATTTGTTTTACAAGCACCCCTTATGTAGTGGAATCTTAGGTAAGAAGTTGAAGTTTATGAATCTACAGTAGATGGACATCTGATAAGGAACAACAATCCTTACAGCCAGCAGTAGACCTATAAATATTTTGTGACATGGAAACTCTATAGCTATAGTACCCTCTGACTGCTTTTGTTTGGAATAGGTTTGACAAGAGACTTCAAGGACAAAGTCACCAAGTTGGTCTGTCCATGTGCATCTCAAATTTAATTTATTTTGAAAATAATAGAGAGATCACTCAAAGCCTCATATAGAATGGGCCCTTCCTCTCAAGGGTTGGATCAAGATCAATTATGAGGTGCCTCTAAGGGTAATCATTGCAATGCAAGGGCTAGGTGAGTTTGATGACTTTTGTTGATGACTTTTTATGGCTTAAATATGGGCTTCCATATTCACCTTGTAGATTTTATAACAGCCCTATCCACAAATGGATAGAGCAAGCATGTAGTGGCACATGTCCTCCTTATGATCTTGATTACCATTTACATGACTTTATTTTTCACTTTATGATTGTTTTCCTCCCTCACCTTCATTAAATAAAGGAAGGATAATTATTTTCATAATTCATATTGAACACATGCTTATGTTAAGCAAGGTAGAGCGAACTTGTCTTTTTCATTATACTTTACCTTCTTTATCTTGAGCGGTAGGGTTCATGAGAAGATTCAAGAAGACGAGATGGGATTTGTTGTATTTGGTTACCCCAATACTATTTGGACTAATTGATGTGGAGGGGATAGTGAAATACTATATTATTTATTCTCTTGTACACTTGTGGGATGCAAGTTTGAGTGCCAAAGAAAACTTGTTTGGATCTTTGGTGGAGTGACCAATGCTAGTTGGGAGAGAATTCTTGTTAGCTAAATCCGGAAGCTAGGGTTCTTTATTTTTTTTGGATCATTGGTTTTCTGTTGTAGATTCCTTAAGATATTGTTCAAAATTCCTCTATCAAATCCATTGACACTCAAATAGGGATTCTCAATATTTTTCTTTCAAACTGAACATACATGGGCACACTTACATTACATTGTGTAGCTACAAATACCCATACGCATTTTATCCTACTTGGGATCTCTCATGACAACTTCGACAAAACTTGCTACGAGAAATTATTGGTTTCATTACAGATATTTGTTGCCTTCAAAAGATCCAAATTGATCAGTTTGAAAATTAGTAAGTAACTCTAATCAGGAACTGAACCCCTATAAAAAGGTGTCAAGCATAGAAAACAATCAAGTAGGATAGTTACTTGAACTAACAAATACTACATACATAAAAGATTCCCTAGATAGCTACAGTTGGTTGCAGGTTGCAAAGTACAAGTGTGTCTTCATCCCAAGCAAGTTCAAGATTTTCATATAAAACTTGGTACTGGCGCCAAGTACATCTTGAAGAGATACAGCACCAGTCAAAGGATCTTGTAGGTTTTGAGGGAGCCAGTTTGCACATGCAGGGAGGCAGACATATTATGAGACTTAGAGGGAGCAGTCCCAGTATGTGAGTTAGTTCATGACATGCAGCAGATGGCAGTGACTATGATGAGATCTCTACTAGGAATTATTCCATCAAAATCATTATATCCCTTGATGCAGTTTTTGATTGGAAACTTCACTAGATGAATGTTGAGACTGTTTTTCTTAAATGATGAAGTTGAGAAAGAGGTTTATATCAAGTAGCCTAGGGGTTTCGTGATCCATGGGAAAGAATCCCATGTCTGCAAGCTAAACAAAGCCTTCTATGGATTGAAACAAGCTCCAAGAGATTGGTATGGAAGAATTGGTAGTTTTCTTTAGAGTCTTGGGTTCACCAAGACCATAGCAGATCCCAATATTTATATAAATATTGTACATAATCATCTTGTTATCTTAGTATTATATGTGGATGATATGTTCCTCACAGGAGAGGAAAATTTGATAGCTCAGAATAAGAGGGAGATTTCAACACAATTTGAAATGAAAGACTTAGGTCTTATGCATTATTTTATGGGCTTAGAGGTGTGGCAGAAACCAGGTGAGATCTCTCTCACAGAGAAAATATGCAGTTGATGTGCTCCGTATATTTGGCATGTTGGACTGTAAGTCCATATCCACACGAATGATTTCTAACCTGAAGAAGTTACAAGACCAAGTTACAGGTACAGATCCATAATACCCCACCTTATCGGCAGATCATTGAATCCTTGATGTATCTTATACATACCAAACCGAACATTTGTGAATGACTTCAGCCAATTCATGTGTGAACCAAATCATATGTATATGGTTGTTGTTGAACATATTCTTAGATATGTTCGGGGGACTATAGCCTACGGTCTTAGATATACTTCCAGTGGAGGTGTAATGCTTCATGGATATACAGATTCACATTGGATGGGAATTACGGTGGACCGGAAGAGTACTTTAGGATATTGTTTCAATTTGGGTTTAGCTATGATCTCCTAGTCCAGCAAGAAACAGAAGAACTACAAAAGAAGATTACATTACTGCAAATTCTTCTAGCAGAGAAGAAGTGTGGCTCAGAAAGATACTTTCAGATTTGTTCAGTGCTGAGCTGGAACCCACAGTCATCCTCTGTGATAACCAAATATGTATAAAGATCTCCGAGAATTCGGTGTTTCATGACAGATCGAAACATATTGAGATCAGATACCATTATGTTCGGGACATGGTGCAGAAGAAAATTCTTAGTATTCAGTATGTTCCAATGGTAGAACAAACTGAAGATATTTTTACCAAGCCTCTATCATTGACAAAGTATGTGTACTTTTAGGACAAGATTGGTGGTGCTCAGAATGCCTCTCTTGCTGAGAGGGAGTGTTGAAATTAGTGCAGCTGCAAGAGCCATTCTCTGGAGGATAGCTAAGACCCTAGATGATATCTAGGGCCCCGAGTGCACTCCTGGGGTTTCTTGGTTTGGGACCAAGCAGTTAGAGACATGGAAAAGACCCTAGTGAGGGCCCCTAGTACATGAATGGGGTTCTTGGACCAAGCAGTAAGTCCCTAGATGTGTTCTAGGGCCCCTGGATGTGTTCCAGGGAATCCTTGCTTAGTGCTTGGATTGATCCTTGGATGTGTTCCTTGGTGGTTGATGATATAAGTCCCTAGATTTGTTTTAGGGCCCTTGGATGTGTTCCAGGGAATCCTTTCTCAGCACTTGGATTGATCCTTGGATATGTTCCTTGGTGGTTGATGATATAAGTCCCTAGATGTGTTATAGGGGCCCTGAATGTGTTCTAAGGAATCTTTTCCCGATGCTTGGATTGATCCTTGGATGTGTTCCTTGGTGGTTGATCTAAGTCCCTAGATGTGTTCTAGGGCCCCACGATGTGTTCCAGGGAACCCTTGCTTAATGCATGGGTTGATCCTTGGTCTTGTACCTTGGTAGATAAGACCCTATATGTGTTCTAGGGCCCCCATATGTGTTATGGGGAAACCTGGTCTTTGACCAGGTAGATCTTGGTGAAATACCAAGATGTGTTGATGTGTGATCCTCTTCCTCTCTCCCGGGATGGTCCATGAGACCTAGGAGTGCCTATGAATATGGACATGACCACATTATTGGTGTACCCTCTTATGTAGCGATGATAAAGTTTATAGGTCATTATGAGACTCATGTGGACATGTTTTTCCATTATGGACCCCCCCTTGACTTTGTCTTAAAAGGTACCCCCTTGTTTTTTTGCTCTCCCTCTTGTTTTATGTGATTGGAGATTTTCTTTATGTGATTGGGGTTTTATTTTATGTGATTGGGGTTTTATTATGTGAATGGGGTTTTATAATTTATATTAATATTAATTGACATTTTAATTAATATTTATATTAATTAAATGTCAATATTTAATTATGATTATATTTACCTAACTACAAATAGAACCCTACCCTCTAGCATTTTATCACACACACACTCTTTCCTCTCTCTCTCCTTGTTGCGAATACCTCAGTGACTACTCTCCTTTGTTGGTGTGGCCTCTTTTTTTGTGTATCAGTTTTAGATCTGAGTTTGTCTTGGTGTTGGCTGGGAGCTCCTTTTTTATTGTTTATCGGTGCATGAGATGTTGAAGTTCCTTGAGTAGCCAGACATGTCCATCTATGCAGATTTAACTTCCCTATTTTAGCCACCGAACTTGTCCACAAGACTGAAGTGCCTCTTTTAGGGTGTCGGATATACCTTTTAGGTACCATGACCTCTTCTATGGGCTGATGTCTTGTTGTGTGAAGGATGCAGCCTATCCTTCTGGTTGCCATGTGGTGACCTGATGTCCCTATGGGGTGTTTCCACTTGTTGTCCATATCTCCTGTATTGAGGGTTTGTTGTTTTTCTTGTGGAGGGTCTGCTATCTTGATGTCTAGTTCATTCCTGTGTTATTTTTGTTTCTGTGGAGGGTTCTATCTGCTGATGGTTTTGTTGTTATCTACCTGGAGGTCCTATTGTTTGTTCTTATTGTCTACAACATCTTCTGAGGGTCTATCTCATCGAAAAAAATGTCCCACAATCCACATTGATAGAGATCAAACTCTAGATATTTGATCCATGAACCTAAACTATTTTTTAGCAGATTTTCAGAGGCATACATACACACATGTCATAGGTACATCTATCATTGATCAAGAGGTAAGCTGTAAGTTTATTTCTGCACTGAAATATCTTAATTGTTTTCATATTTGTTTATATCTCTTCTTCTATATGTTTATCTAGTAAACATAAAAAATTTAAAATCTTTTGTTTTTCACTTTTTCCCTAAATCTAACAGAAATTTTCATAGAAAATTATGACAAGTGGCTTAAATAATTGGAAGATAAAGTGGGTCTGTTGCAAGAGAGAATTATGAATCTTAAAAATGAGGGGCAACATTTTGATTGGATTCTCCAGCATGCGATGACTCCTAAACTTTTTGTTACTTCATTCAAACTTGATCTACTAATGGAAAAAGAGGAAGACATATTGCAACAAGAACTAGGATAAGAAAAGAAAAATACATTAGATATCCAATCATCCAAAATTTGTATCAGTAGATTCATCAAGCCTATCAAATTCACTTCTAGCTACAAGAACTATGCTTAATAAAGTATCCCATCCCTGCCCAAAAAGAAATGCCTCAGAAAAGACCATAACAAATAAAGGAAAGACTGTAATGAATAAATGAAACATCGTAATGAGGTAGGTATTACGTTCCTTCCATAATGAGGTAGGTATTAAGTTCCTTCCTTCTTACCCAGAAAGAACCTCTTCCTTAACTAAGTATTACATGTTGAACCTTAACAACATATTACATGCAAACAAAGTTTTTGCGAGGGCATAATTATCCAAGTATCGAACAAGAGACAAGAATGAAGAAAAAGAGATGAACCTACACTTGTTCAACACAGTGATTTTTCAATCGCCTGAACAATGAAGCTCTCAGATAGAGGCCAACCTATGATCGTTGTATCCTGGTGCCATATTGTTTGCATCTAGGATGACCAACAAAAAGGGATGGTTGGGATGACATTGACACATAGTAAGCTATAGTAATCAAACACTAACAACCTCCATCCATATACTTCTCTGAATGTCTAAACCAATATCTAGGATTTGGGGAATCAACATTTATGCTATTATCAAGATGTAGCAAGAGCAAAAGTTTGAAGCGTTCAAAGTAAGTAGAGGGGAAAGAACTACATAGAAGGTTTGTGTTCCCTCTAGGCCGGTGATGAGATAGTTTTGAAGTCACAAAATCCCTTTTGGGAAGAGAATCTCCCAACATTGATGGTCCTCATGGGCTTATATAATTCTTTGGATAGACAGGTCTCCTAGGATAAAGTAGTCAATCTAGGCTCGTTCACCAGAACAACACCCATGAGGACCTACTTTAAGTACATACATAGGTCCTATATTTCACTCATGCCATAGAATAGGGAAACATTTATACAAGATAGAGTTTGAATAATCAAAGTTCGAGTAAACCATCTAATTCTCAACATCAGTCTCAATGCCACAATGTGTATTTAAAATCAGTAATATATATGAACCGTTGGGGAGACAAACGAGTGCAAGGGGGAACAATCTCCTATCTGTTCCAACTTCCTTCTGGTGATTTTGATAGGATAACCTAGATAACTGAGAAAAATTCCAAGCTTTGGATCACCTCATATCATAGGTAGTGGTATTGAAGAATTTTACCTCACTATGGAGAGTGAGCAGGTCATACATTGAAGTTAGCTAGATAGGGGGCCATTGGTTGTGGTTTGGTGGAAGCCCAACTTTGCGAATTCAAAATTGTCTCATTACCATCTCAGAGGGAAACCAATCCTTATCTATAGTGCCTACCCCTCTACCTTGAACGATTCAAACATGTGCTCATGCTACAACTTGATAATAGCATAAAAGTTAATTCCTGAAATCCTGGAGATTGGTTTAGAGATCTGGGGAAGTATATGGATGGAGGTTTTTATCAATTGATGACCATAGCTTACGACATTCAAGGGTCATGATAACCATCCCTTTTCATTAGTTGTCCTAGATGCACACAGTATGGCATCCGGTACAACAATCATAGGTTGGAAACTATCTAAGAGCTTCGCTCTTCAGGTGGTTGAACAATCATTGTGTTGAACAAGCACAAGCTTTGTCTCTTTCACTTCATTCATGTCTCTTGTTTGATACTTGGATAATTATGCCCTCAAGAAAACTGTGTCGGCATGCAACACTTGGTTAAGGGTTAACATGCAATACTTTGTTAAGGATAAGGTTCTTTCTGGGTAATAAGGAAATAACTTAATACCTACCTAGTTACGAAAGGAACATAATACCTACCTAGTTACGGAAGGAACATAATACCTAACTTATTATGGTTTTTCCTTTCTTCATTGCGATCTTTCCTTTCTTCATTACGATCTTTTCTGAGTCATTTATTTTTGGGCAAGGATGAGATACTTTGCTAAGTGTAGTTCTTGTAGCTAGGAATCAATTTGCTAAGATTGATGAATCTGCCATTTCTTTCTGCATCTCTTTCTGGGAGTGAATTTGCTAATATTGATGAATCTGCCATTTATTTATGTGTTTCTTTAGAAGGAATCCCTTAATGGTCATTATTTCTTTTAAAATATATAAATTGTAATGTTTTGTAAGTTGTACTTCTATTAAATCTGTTAATTTAGCAATATACTAGTTGAATAGATAGTAGCAGTGCTATAACTTCAAGCCTAACACAACCAGTAGGCAATGCTTTTGAAATTTTGAGATATTTTGAAGTATTCAAGATAGACTTCTATTATATATTTTGTATTATATTACTAGATCGTTTAGCCACAACCAATTTTTAATATAAAAATACTCATTTATGTTTAACAAAAACACCAATCCAAGAAAAACAAGATGAATGGATTGAAGTGTCCAAGAAAAAAAGAGCAAGCCACCCTAGAAAACATAAACTCACATGACTCAATACCACCACAAAAATATATTTTAAAATATATTTTTATGTCTTTTTCTATGTAGCTAATTCACTAGAATTTACTCATGCCTTCAAGAAAAGAAAGAAACTCAAGTAGAGACAGAAGAATTGATACCTAGAAAACCCTTTTTCCCATAAGGGATGAGGTTCCCTCCCAAAGGGAAGGATTCTAATATTACAAACAATTAAAGACACAATTTTTTACTCAACTTAATATAACTATTTTTTTTAAAGGCAAACGAAACTTGATCGAAAGGATCTCCTTTTAAGAGAATTTGCATGTGTGTGCTAGAAGGTGCCTGATTTGAACCCCCTTAGGTGAGGAAAACTACCCTATGTCAACAAATACACTAGGGATGTCATCCATGAATGTGAGAAGTGTCCATTGAATTCCATATGAGGTTTTCCTTGGACAGATACGTATATCCAAAGAAAATATTGTGTGATCCCCCTTCTTCCTTGAATATCTAAATGGAGGTTGGCTCAAATGCCAATCATAATATCTAACCTAGGACTCAACCAAACTACAACAAAAAAAACCTCACGTCAAAAACTCTGATTCCAAATAATTTGTTCACACTAATTAAACTAACCCACTAAGTTTATATACCACGTTAAAAGTTTTAATAATTTTTCATGAAAAAAAATGAATTTCATATGCATGGGAGAAAATGAGGTTGATTACTAATATGCACTTACAAAATTTAACCTTAAAAACCTACTCCATAAACAAAAGGTAAAAAAAAGGTAGCGTATACAAAATTTATTCCTACCAAAGCACTCACATCAAATAAAACGTTACATTGAACACAATGTTGGATTTCCTCCATATGTGGTATGGTGCCTGGAAGGTTTGATTGTTCACCTCACATAAAATAAAACGTTACATTGAACAAAATGTTGGCTTTCCTCCATATGTGGTATGGTGCCCGAAAGGTTTGATTGTTCACCAATTAATGCAATATGTAAAATGTATGCAAAATTTCACAAGACACTTTGTTTGAAATTTGCTCTCGCTAGTGTATATTTTTGTGGCATTAAGAGGACCTTTCTTATGAGTGCTTTAATATGCTAAAATAATGAAAGGTTTGATTGTTCACCAATTCATGCAATATGTAAAATGTATGCAAAATCCCACAAGACAATTTGCTCTCACTAGTGTAGATATGTGTGGCATTAAGAGGACATTTCTTATGAGTGCTTTAATATGCTAAAATAATGTTTGCATGCAAAATTTCACAAGACAATTTGCTCTCACTAGTGTAGATCTGTGTCGCATTAAGATGACCTTTCTTATGAGTGTTTTAATATGCTAAAATAATGTTTACATGTATTTGGTATAATATTAAGCTTAGAAATACTCTAAATGTTCTTAGAAATAAAGAAAAATAATAAACATTATAATGATACTTATTACATTATAGGAGCTAGGAAAGTTGTACTCCTAACAAAAATTGGTACCACCCTCTTTGAAATCAAAGAAACTATTTTTTTTTTTTTTAATAGATAAAGTTGTGTACTTTATATAGTCAAAAGTTTATCTCTTACGTTTTCCTTTAGTCTTGCTCCTTTCCACTTTTATCCATATCAGTTTCTCCTCGTAGAATAGATTAGAAAATGATGCACCTCTCGTAGGTTAACTACCATCTTCACAATAAATACTTAATAGCTAAGTGCAAAGCAACAATATAATGGAAAGCATGTAAGTAGGAAATCCAGCTAGAAGATGGTTGTTATACTATTACCGCTCAAAGAGCCCATGCAAGAAAACAAATTGAGAAACATTTTATCATTTTAGAGGTTAGAATGATAAAAGTATTGAAAATCCTAAATAAATTAAAATAGAGTGTAATAAGTCTCAAGTAGAAGTGTATAGCATTCGCACATACATCATAATCAATGCAATGCAATGACATGTGCACATATATCATAATCAATATTTGAATAATAAATATAGGATTTGAGACTCTCTTGATGTATTAGTTTTGTTTGTAATTGATCAATTCTATAGGTCCCAATAACTCTCTTGATGTATTAGTTTTTTTTGTAATCGATCAATTCTATAGGTCCCAATAAATATAGGATCAAATATAGGATCTTAGACCTTTTCTTTTGTTTGTAATTAATCAATTCTATAGGTTCCAAGAACATTATTTCTACATAGATGAAACCCTTAAACAACATTAATATAGTTTAGAAATAACATAGAATTGTATAGGTCCCAATAACTCTTTTTTTGTTTGTAATTAATCAATTCTATAGGTCCCAAGCACATTATTTCTACATAGATGAAACCCTTAAACAACATTATTACAGTTTAGAAATAACATAGAATTCTATAGGTCCCAATAACTCTCTTGATGTATTAGTTTTGTTTGTAATTGATCAATTTTATAGGTCCCAATAAATAAAGTATATGAGACTCTCTTGATGTATTAGTTTTGTTTGTAATTAATCAATTCTATAGGTCCTAGGCACATTATTTCTAAATAGATTGAAGCCCTTAAACAACATTATTATAGTTTAGAAATAACATAAACAAAATATGAGACTCTCTTGATGTATTAGTTTTGTTTGTAATTAATCAATTATATAGGTCCCAGGCACATTATTTCTACATAGATGAAGTCGTTAAACAACATTATTATAGTTTAGAAATAACATAAACAAAATACAGTAATCATTTCTTGAGTTATGTTATGCAAAGGGTTATGTTATGAAAAATCACCCTTTTCACTTATCCTCCCTATCTTAGATTAGAGAGTGTAGTGTTTTGATGGAATAGTAGTTTGATTAACATGGTGTTAAAATATTTATCCTTGGTGTTTATTTGACTAAAGATTCAAATCACATCAAAAAGACAATGGAACATTAAACTTCTAAAACTAAAAACTAAAAATGACTATAGTTTAAACTCAATGGTTGCACAAATACATACCAATTACAAATAATCTCTCAATGAAGCATCATCATTTCCATAGTAAACTAAGATCAAACACTCTCTAAGAGGATAGGTTGTAATTCTCAACTCTTCCTTACAAAACCCACTAACTTCCACATAGTTTAAATTAAACATCCATAAATCTCTCAATTAATAAAGAATCAAATTTAATTCAAATATCATACACAAAGTTGGTCTATAGAACCTATAAGAAGAAAGAACTATTAAATTTTCAAAAAATCAAAATAATAAATTCTAAAAGACTTTTCACTCCACAACCCACACTAGATTATCAAGATAATAAATTCTAAAAGACTTTTCACTCCACAATCCATGCCAGATTTGATCTCCACCACCCCAAAAAAAAAGGAAATTATGCCTTAGGTCTTGCCCTTAGAATTTATCCCCAACTTATGTGATATTGAGCACATGGAGGTTTGTCACCTCCATAACTCCACGGAGTAAATTGATCTCCATCACCCTAAAGAAAAGAAACTTAGGCCTTAGATCCCACCCTTAGAGTCTATACCTAACTTATGTGTTAGGGATGACATAGAGGAAAAAGATCAATGTTCATGCATGGGAATAGAGAGAAAAATTGATATTTTTGGCAGTTTTCGACTGACATCCCATACACATGAAGAGTCAACGTGAAGTGTCAATTAAATTAATCCTTGATATAAGGATAATGCATGGGAATAGAGAGCAAAATTAATATTTTTGGCAGTTTCCCACTGACATCCCATACACATGAAGAGTCAACTAATCCTTAATATAAAGATAATGTCACATAAGGTAGGAATTTGAGAACTCTCAGGCAAGCCTTATAATTGAATGCTCTCTTAACTTATTAATTCACTCCAATGATTATTCAATGTCTTATCATTTAATATTTTTTTGAAATGTACACAATGCATGGTTAGGCTAGATATTTATATGAGACAAAGGGAAGCATCATCACAAGAGAGCATACCTTTCATGAAATACCCATATGGTTGCATGCCATGATATGGATCCACATATATCAAGGCATGGGTGCATGGATGTTTCACGATTCCATGAACATCCATGATTCCATGGTTCGTGGACATTCATGATTCATGGATCCACATATACCATGATGTCATGCCTCTATATGATATGTCATGGATATGCATTGTGTTTTGCAAGTAATGTGCACTCTCCTTTTCCTATAACTAATATTTCTAGAAGGTGAAAAATAGGTTATGTCTGGTGTTTAATGTTAGTCGTTGTTGATAACATTGTAGAATTGTACTATGAAACTCAATAGTTACAACAAAGTGTGCTTTTGCTTGTTGAGATTATTAACATCATCGAGAATTCATACAACCTTGAAAAAGGACATCATGTTTGCTCTTAGGTAATGTTTAAACATTGTGCAAAATGACATTAATTCAAGAATCCAACTCATATTAGAGAAATCATATCCATATTAGAGATATCATAAGGACATGAAACTTTGATCATAAGCAAGGTGGAACTCTTCTCAAAGCAGGGAACCTATTCATACTTTCTCAATCAACATTCCATACATGCATGAAGTGATTGTACATGGGTAGAGTTTCAAATTATTGTCATTTTTCATAATGGATGGATGGGGTCCTTGCTCTTATCCCTAGCAATGTCTAAGAATCAGGTGTGCTAACACTAACATTTATTAGGAACTTTAAATGTGTATGACACCCTCATGTAGGAGTCGAATTTTGACCATACTAGTACGGTTGGGTTTCCCACCTTGGGGAGAACACCGCCTCATACATAGTGGAACTTACATGACCATACCAAGACTCTAACACATGTTAGAGTGCCAAATAAATGTCAATAAGGATAATGCTTGAACATTTCCCTTAACTCGAACAATGTTTTTAACAAATTAAGTATTAATGATAAGATATCAAAAGAGTTCAATATCAATGATTAATGAGTCTAATTATTTGATTTGGTGTTAATAATCAACTCAATAAAATAATCGAAAAGTTGAAAAGAATGCTTAATTATGATAACAATGTCTATGCACTATGCAACCTACAGATCATCTACAATGAGAAATGTCTATGCACTATGCAGCCTGCAGATCATCTACAATTAGGCCATGTCATACATGTGTCAAAATTGTGCAATGGTTGTAATCTACTGCCTAATACATCAAGGGTGAAACCCTCAAGACTATTGTGAGTCCAATAATACCCTTCTACACAATGTAGACTACCAATGTGACCCTAACATACACTTTGAAAATGGCATGGTTAAGGTTGTGTTTGTGCATTATCTGCAATGGTCTGACGGTGTATCTCAAGGTTATGCCCATACTGCATGTTGCATAGAAAGATATGAACAAACTTGCAATGACGTAGAGAGTTACACCCCATGTACGATTAGCAGAGTATAGGGACTATGCAACTTTGACACATGCACATTAGGGCTAATTATGGCCATGCAATATGGTGGATAGACACTTTCCATTAAGCGACAATCTGCACTATTCGTAGACGTTGCACTTAATAAACTTCAAATTTCTTATTTCTTGATGTCACAATGCTGATTTATTCTAATCCTTCATGTGTAACAAGAATGGGTGATTTTGTTTTTCATAAACTTGTGTTTGTAAATAGTATAAACCTAGTACAAAATACAATAAAAACAACATTTATGGTACCTTGTCTCCTTGGGAAATCATTGAAATTCAAATGCATTTCTTCTTTCATCTCAAGTTCTATACCTTTTTTTTCTTACTCAAAATTGAATAAACATTGAATATGAGAAAAGGGCCTAAAGAAGGTTGATTGTGTCATCTTTCTATAGTATAAACAAAAGACAAGCCCATAAATGTCCAAGGACTTCACATAAACTGAAATAACTTACAAAATCATAAGCAACACAATGAACTACACTATGAAAATCTTTCTGCATTAATTGTGGATGAAATCAATTAAGCTAAATTACCCAAGGTGATAATCTCTAGTGCAATGAACCAAATGCACATGTACATCTATTAAAAAAAAAGATGCATAATAACATCCTATGAAGTTCCCAATGAAATCACCAATATGTCATGGATAAGCATTGAATTGTGTTATGTACATCTATTAAAAAAAAGATGCATAATAAAGAGTGTTCAGGCTCGCGGCATCGCGAACTCCAACAGGAGAAATAGGGGATCCGTGAAAGCATGGCTGAGATTCAGTCCCAAATGCAGCAACAGGAACTTCGACACAACCAAGAATTGGCAATTGTCCTCAGGGGGGTCAACCGAAATACAAGGAAGATAGGAGAAATCACACAATGCCTGGGAAATCCCCAATAGCCAGCTCACTCTACTAGCACAGATGAATCCTGATTACCCTCAACTTTCCACTCTGCTGCTAGCAACGATCAGCATGCCCCGATGGCACCAGGATTCTCAGATCATGTTTGGGAAGAGGAGAACCATGCTCAGCACTTCGCAGAGGTGCACCAAACAGAGGAGAATCTAGCAACTCACCAGGGCAGCCCTACATCTAGCTTTAGGCTTTTATGAATTGTAAATTTTTGTTGTTGTTAAATAGGTTCATTGCCATTTTCACATGGCAGAACTGTAGCTTATATAGAACAATGGTTATATCACTCTCAGGCATAGATAGATGCTTTTGCTTCTATGGAAGCAGCAGAGGTGCCCGCACCCTGCCACCTGTATCTTTTTTAATTTTGGAAGTTTTTTGATATAATATAAATCCAATCATTTCTGTTAAAAAAAAAAAAAAGATTCATAATAACATCCTATAAAGTTCCCAATGAAATCACCAATATGTCATGGATACGCATTGAACTGTGTTTTGTAGGGAAGGTGCACTCTGTTATGTTTATAATTAATAATTTTAGAAGGGTACTTAATTCTCATTGTCATTGTATGGTAAATATTATGGACCATGAAGTAAGTCAATGATTGGTTTACTGTCTTTCCATCCTATCTATTCGATGGTGAATAGTGTGTATCGAATAGATAGGATGAAAAGACAATAATTCAATCATTGACTTACTACATGGTGCATAAAGATAGCCATCGTTGTATCTTTGTTTATATAAGATAGCAACTTCTTATTTCTTTCCCAACCCAATGTACAATGTATAATTGTACTATAAATCCCACTAATCACAACAATGAATGCTTTTTCTTGTTGAGGTTATTGATATCATATGACATTCATACAACCTTCCAAAGAGATTTAATTCTTTCTCTTATGCAATGTTTAAACACTATGCAAACTAGCATTAATTCAATATTTTGACTAGTGTGTTAGAGTTGAGGCCATGGAACTATGACCATATATGAAACAACACTAACCCCGAGCTAGGGAACCCAAACATACTCTTCTAGTCATTGTTTTATATGTGTATGAGGTCGTCGTACATGACAAAGTTCCAAATTAAAGGTGTTTTTCATAATGGATAGACATTATCATTGCTCTTTGTTGGAAGGTTGGTTGTTGTCCTTGAAGTCAACCCTAGTCATGGGTTTTGGACCGCAAGATTGATAAAGGTATTTGGACATGAAGGATAATGCACATGCATATACAACACCCATGAATGGATAGTATACATCGTGTTGTTTCCGGTGGTATGTGGCACATCACGTGGATCCTTATGGTTGAGGAGAAATGAATTTTTGAATATGACAAAGTGAATTGAAGAAGGAAGTACATGTAGGCCCTGAAGATAATTAAAGAAAAGAATTACAAAATAAGAAAGTGTCAAGTCGGCCTTAATGTTAAAAGGAAGTGACATAAATGGTATAAATAAACATCATTATACATTCATTTGATACAAGTCGAATTTCAGAGGAAATAAGAAGTAAAGAAGGTTGGATTTCAAGGGAGGATGAAGTCTTTTGGTGATGTGTTCTAAGGTATGTTATTTTCAGGTCATCTTACCATTTTTGCTATAATTTTTTTTCTAGAATGACTCATATGGTGAAATCGATATGGTATTGAGAAGACATATCAAGGTACTTCTGGTAAAAATTTCAGCTCTTGATTTGCTATAATTATGGAGATACACTCTGTGGAAGATAGGGTTTGTGACCAATGCTGAAGCTAGTCAATAAACAAGTGTTCCAAGTAAAAAAGTCATAACTTCTTCATTGAGAATCCAAATGAAGTGGGAAAAATTTCAATGGAAAGAGTACGGACTGTAGTTTCTTGTGTGTGATTTTCAGAATCGGATGTTAATTATTGAGCGTGGGTCATTCTTGCAAGTTCACTCTCCTGAATAGACCAGAATTGAATAAAATCTACCATTCTTTCGATAACCTCTTTTTGGGGATGATTCGAGTGAAAATTGGAGAAGTTTTAGAGAATACACTGATTAATATTATCTACAGGATCAGAGTACTCCAAGAATTGAAGAATTGCAGAAATTGAAGAAGTCTCGAGAAGCATTATCAAGTTCTATGTGATGATTAGTTGATGGTGATGATTTAATGTAAAGTTTTATTATCTCTCATATATTCTTGGGTGGAAGGAAGGGGCAAGGATGGAGAGTTCAACTCTCTTGTGATATTAGAGGATTGTATCTTTCTCTTTGAGGTTTATCCCTCCTTTTACATTTGGAAGCTGTAGCTACCTTTGGAAGTCATTACTTCCCTTGAACAAAACCTATTGATTATTTCTCATATATTCAGCATGGTGTATTGTGGTGTATTGTTGTAACTCTTATATTATTGTTCATTGCTCATTGGATATAATTGAATGGTATAAGTATAAGTGGAAAAAGGTTTTTAAATTGTACTTGATACTGATTCACCCCCCTCTTAGTATCAACAATTGGTATCAGAGCGGGTTACCTTCAGTACAGTTTAACCACTGGAAGGAAGATCCTATGCAGAAATGGAAGACAACATTCCAAATGGGATTCCACCATTTGATGGAAGGAATTTTAAATACTAGAAAAATAGAATGGAAACTTACTTGAAAGCTCTTGGGGCAGATGTTTGGTTCTCAGTTGCTTCGGGATACAATGTTTTGAAGAAACCAAAGACTGCGGCTCAGAAGGAAGCAGAAAGGAACAACAAACTAGCAATAGATACCATCTTGGATGGATTGACAGATTCGGTGAAATCCAAGGTGGGATCATGTGCATCAGCAAAAGATATTTGGGACAAGCAACAAGACCTTTATGCAAGGGAAGAAGCAGAAGAAGAAGAAGAAGTTGAAGAAGATTACAACATCTCATATTTCAAAGAAGAAAATAGAGGTCGGTTCTTTTTCTTTAATTGTGAACGAGTATGACAGGTTGAATTTGAATGTCCTCATCCAAGGATTGAAAGAGATGACAATGAAGAAGAAGAAAATCATGAAGTAGAAATGATTCAACAAGAAGATGAGAATCTTAAAAAATTGAAGCATGTTGAGAATGAAAATAGAAATCTCAAAGACACGCATAGAAAACTAAGAAGTGAATTGGGTAGTTATGAAAAGACAGTTGTAAGATTAAAGAAACAATTAGAACACTTTCAGAAACTAAGAGAAGAAACCATTTCCTTGAAAACTCTACTCGAAGAAGCAAGAAGAATAGTAGAAGTAAAGAAGGTCCAAATGATAAAGAAAGAAGAAGATTGTGAGAAACTTGAACAATAAGTTGTCTCATTGAGGAAGAGCTTAAGAAACTCTCAAGTGCCAAAAGAATTAACACATCTTGGATGCATGGGTGAAACTTCATACAAAGAAGATGCAAATACCAACAAGAAGGTT
>JASDQU010010787.1:42559-59496 GCA_032191745.1 Picea mariana | reverse complement strand
ACAAGACCTTTATGCAAGGGAAGAAGCAGAAGAAGAAGAAGAAGTTGAAGAAGATTACAACATCTCATATTTCAAAGAAGAAAATAGAGGTCGGTTCTTTTTCTTTAATTGTGAACGAGTATGACAGGTTGAATTTGAATGTCCTCATCCAAGGATTGAAAGAGATGACAATGAAGAAGAAGAAAATCATGAAGTAGAAATGATTCAACAAGAAGATGAGAATCTTAAAAAATTGAAGCATGTTGAGAATGAAAATAGAAATCTCAAAGACACGCATAGAAAACTAAGAAGTGAATTGGGTAGTTATGAAAAGACAGTTGTAAGATTAAAGAAACAATTAGAACACTTTCAGAAACTAAGAGAAGAAACCATTTCCTTGAAAACTCTACTCGAAGAAGCAAGAAGAATAGTAGAAGTAAAGAAGGTCCAAATGATAAAGAAAGAAGAAGATTGTGAGAAACTTGAACAATAAGTTGTCTCATTGAGGAAGAGCTTAAGAAACTCTCAAGTGCCAAAAGAATTAACACATCTTGGATGCATGGGTGAAACTTCATACAAAGAAGATGCAAATACCAACAAGAAGGTTGAAGAAAGAGATACATAGACAGTTGATGAGAAGTGGACCATGATACTAGAAAGAAGGAATGATTACAAAAGAGATGAATATCGAAGAAGACCTCCTACCTTCAGGAATCAAAGAAGTTTCAATCAGTATGAAGGAAACTACAGAAGAGTAGATAATGAACCCAGATGGACTACATCACAAAGAAGGTCACTTACTCCCAGGTATAAAAATTTCTTTCTTGGTCATTGTTATACTTGCAAAAATTTTGGACATAAAGCAATTAATTGCAGAATCAATGAAAGGAACAAATACACAACAAACATGAATGGTGCAAACAGAAGATATGGAAATAATCGTGGATTTGTCAATAGAATTTATAATTCATTTTACCCATTGATGGACAAAAATATTCTATGCTACAAATGCAATTATCTTGTTCATAAAGTATGAGATTGCAGATATATGAATGAAGATGTCCCTATGCCAACCACAATATGGAAAAGGAAAGAGATTCCAAACAATGAAGATTGTCGAATAGCATTGACCACTGAAGAATGTAAAGAAGAAAATGAATGGTACATAGACAGTGGATGTTCTTCACACATGACTGGGGATCAAGACAAATTCACCAGCTTGAAGAGAAAGGGTGGCAATGTTGCATTTATAGATTACTCATCTACCAAAATACTTGGAGAAGGTTTAGTAGAGCTTGGAAAAAAAAAATGTAAAAGAAAAGAATGTTCTATTGGTTGAAGACTTGAATCATAATCTACTCAGTGTTAGTAAAATGTATGAACAAGAATACACTCTCACGTTTGATTCTCGAAAATGTAAAATCAAATAAAATAACTCAGGAAGGTTGGTTGCAACTGCAACAAGAAGACTGAACAACATATACATCCTAGATATGAAGAAAAGAGAGAAGATAGAAGCCACACAAAAGGATTCTAAGCAAGAAAATGTCCCAAAGACCAAAAATAAGTATGAAGTATTATATAGTGCCACATGTTCAGGGGGAGCAGCCCCAAAGAAGAGAGTTACATTTTAACATTAAACTCAAGAGGAGTAGCCCTAACCTTTGTCATTGATGTCAAAGGGGGAGAGAAATTGGGATCATGATGATAGGGGGAGCATGAGTGTTTCCATCAATGGAAAAGGGGGATATTGTCGTAAGATTGATTGTTGTCATTGATGTCAACCCTAGTCATGGGTTTTGGACCACAAGATTGATAAAGGTATTACATGAAGGACAATGCACATGCATATACAACACCCATGAATGGATAGTATACATCATGTTGTTTCTGGTGATATGTGGCACGTCATGTGGATCCTCATGGTTGAGGAGAAATGAATTTTTTAAGATGACAAAGTGAATTGAAGAAGGAAATACATGTAGGCCCTGAATATAATTAAAGAAAAGAATTACAAAATAAGAAAGTGTCAAGTCGGCCCTAATGTTAAAAGGAAGTGACATAAATGGTATAAATAAACATTATTATACATTCATTTGATACAAGTCGAATTTCAGAGGAAATAAGAAGTAAAGAAGGTCGGATTTCAAGTCAGGATGAGGTGTTTTGGTGATGTGTTCTAAGGTATGTTATTTTCAGGTCATCTTACCATTTTTGCTATAACTTTTTTTTCTAGAGCGATTCAAATGGTGAAATCGTTATTGTATTGAGAAAACATATCAAGGTATCTCTGGTAAAAGTTTTAGCTCTTGATTCACTATAATTATGGAGATACACTCTGTGGAAGATAGGGTTTGTGACCAGTCCTTAAGCTAGTCAATAAATAGACGTTCCGGGTAAAACAGTGATAACTTCTTCATCGATAATCAAAATGAAGTGGGACTAATTTCTTTGGAAAGAGTACAGACTGTAGTTTCTTTGTGCAAGTTTCCGAATCGGATATTAATTATTGAGCATGGGACACTCTGTGCAGGTTCACTCTCCTGAATAGACCAGAATTGAATAAAGTCTATCATTCTTTCTATAAACCTCTTTTTCGGGAGGATTCAAGGAGTGAAAATTGGAGGATTTTCAGAGAATACATTGAGTAATATTATCTACAGGATCAGAGTACTCCAAGAATTAAAGAATTGTAGAAATTGAAGAGGTCTCAGGAAGCATTATCAGGTTCTATGTGATGATTGGTTGATGGTGATGATTTAATGTAAAGTTTTATTATCTCTCATATATTCTTGGGTGGAAGGAAGGGGAAAGGATGAAGAGTTCAAATCTCTCTTGATATTTGTGGATTGTATCTTCCTCTTGAATGTTTATCCCTACCTTTACATTTGGAAGCTGTAGATACCTTTGGAAGTCATTACTTCCCTTGAACAAAAACTATTTATTATTTCTCATATATTATGCATGGTGTATTGTGGTGTATTGGTGTAACTCATATACTATTGTTCACTGCTCATTGGATATAATTGAATGGTTTAAGTATAAGTTGAAAAATATTTTTAAATTGTACTTGATATTGATTCACCCCCCTCTTAGTATCAACAATTTGTATCAGAGCGGGTTACCTTCAGTACAGTTTAACCACTGGAAGGAAGATCCTATGCAGAAATGGAAGACAACATTCCAAATGGGATTCCACACCATTTGATGGAAGGAATTTTGAATACTGGAAAAATAGAATGGAAACTTACTTGAAAGCTCTTGGGGTAGATGTTTGGTTTTCAGTTGCTTCAGGATACAATGCTTTGAAGAAACCAAAGACTGCAGCTCAGAAGAAAGCAAAAAGGAACAACAAACTAGCAATAGATACCATCCTATATGGATTGACAGATTCAATGAAATCCAAGGTGGGATCATGTGCATCAGAAAAAGAGATTTGGGACAAGCTACAAGACCTTTATGCAAGAGAAGAAGAAGAAGAAGTTGAATAAGAATACAACATCTCATATTTCAAAGAAGAAAATAGAGGTCAGTTCTTTTTCTTTAATTGTGAAGTAGTAGGATAGGTTGAATTTAAATGTCCTCATCCAAGGATTGAAAGAGATGACAATGAAGAAGAAAAAAATCATGAAGTCTAAGGTATGTTATTTTCAAGTCATCTTACAATTTTTGTTATAAATTTTTTTCTAAAACGATTCAGATGGTGAAATCGCTATGGTATTGAGAAGACATATCAAGGTACCTCTAGTAAACCATTCATCTCTTGATTCGCTATAATTATGGAGATACACTCTGTGAAAGATAGGGTTTGTGACTAGTCCTGAAGCTAGTCAATAAACAAGTGTTCTGAGAAAAACAGTCATAACTTCTTCATCGAGAATCCAAATGAAGTGGTACAAATTTCAGTCTAAAGAGTACAGACTTTAGTTTATTGTGTGTGAGTTTTAGAATCAGATGTTAATTATTGAGCGCGGGACATCCTGTGCAAGTTCACTCTCCTCAATAGACCATAATTGAATAAAGTCTATCATTCTTTCTATAACCTCTTTTTGGGTAGGATTCAAGGAGTGAAAATTGGAGGAGTTTCAGAGAATACATTGAGTAATATTATCTACAGGATCAGAGTACTCCAAGAATTACACAAATTGAATAAGTCTCAGGAAGCATTATCAAGTTCTATGTGATGATTGGTTGATGGTGATGATTTAATGTAAAATTTATTATCTCTCATATATTCTTGGGTAGAAGGAAGGGGCAGGGATGGAGAGTTCAACTCTCTCTTGATATTTGAGGATTGTATCTTCCTCTTGGAGGTTTATCCCTCCCTTTACATTTAAAAGTTGTAGCTACCTTTGGAAGTCGTTACCTCCCTTGAACAAAAACTATTGATTATTTCTCATATATTATGCATGGTGTATTGTGGTGTATTGGTGTAACTCTTATACTATTGTTCATTGCTCATTGGATATAATTGAATGGTTTAAGTATAAGTTGAAAAAGGTTTTTGAATTATACTTGATACTGATTCACCCCGCTCTTAGTATCAACAATTGGTATCAGAGAGGGTTACCTTCAACACAGTTTGACCACTAGAAGGAAGATCCTATGCAGAAATGGAAGACAACATTCCAAATGGGATTCCACCATTTGATAGAAGCAATTTTGAATACTGGGAAAATAGAATGGAAACTTACTTGAAAGCTCTTAGGGCAGATGTTTGGTTTTCAGTTGCTTCAGGATATAATTCTTTGAAGAAACCAAAGACTGCAACTCAGAAGAAAGCAAAAAGGAACAACAAACTAGCAATAGATACTGTTGGAGCCGCCCTTGTTTTTATCCTACCACAATTTTTATTTTGGTGCTTGAAATCTAAAGATGGTTTTCTATTTCCCTCCCAGATATTGAGACCTCTGAAACTTTTTCACGTGAGCAACGATAATTATTCTACCCTCGAAACAAGTCCTACCTTTCGTAGAAAATGTTTCCTCTTTTTGTTCTACTTCGGGATCTCGCAGGTCGGATGCTATAATTCATGTAATCTCCATATCTCGAGTCACGAAATGGTGAAATCATGTTAACTTTCCACTCAAGACAGTAACAAGGTTAAAGTTTTCCCTAACTCATGATTAAGCGTCGTCGGGTTTTCGCGCCTCGGCGTTCGCCAAACCCAAATTTTTATTATCATAGCCCCGATAGCCGAGGACACGAGGTCCTTTTGAATAACCCATGTCAAGGATTAAAGGTAAAAGCTAACCATGGTAAAAGTTGTTCTCGGTGTCTTTCCACTCGGCAGTATCTTTTTCGAAGGTTACAGCATCTAAACCCCGACTCGTGAATTCACGATGCAAGTATAACTTGATTAATTAATCACTTAATCCAAGATTATATTCCCTTTTAATTAAGATATGTTATCGCGATCTCACGGTTTCGCAGCTCGGCATGTAAATCTCCCAGAAACTTATCTTCGAAGCTCCGAGTTGTGATATGGTGAATATAATAATTATAAAATTAATCAAGCCCCAAATCGCGATTACCTTTAATTAAACCAAAATCGATCTTCACAGTCTCGGGAGTTAGAGACTCAAAATGTTAAAGGAAAATCCCTGATATAACGAGTAGCGAGATATTGATTAACATTGGCGAGATTGGATTAATTAAGCTAAATCAAGACATATCCCATGTTTCGATGCTTGCACAATTCATGAGGAAGCCTTTTCTCTCCATACGCCAACTGACTTTTAAACCGCCAAAATTTATGACATTAATGAGGAAACAAGGTAAATCTATGAATATAAGATCGGATTTTTACGGCAAAAATTTATTTCTAATTATGATTTGGCAGGCTTGCTTTGAAAGGTATCAAGTTTTCAAATATATGTAAGAGTTGCGCTTCATTATAACGAATGTATTTTCATAGTACGCAAAGCTCATCACTTCTGAGTGAACTGACTTCTGTATGTATACGCATTTCTATCGTAGAAGAGCTAAAACACAAGCTTCAGCCATGGCTCCACGGAAAGGAGCAAAGGTGAATGTTGAGGTTTTAGGACAAGGCTCAGACAATGTCTCTGATACTTCACCCCGAAGTATCAACTCGGTTTCGAAATGGTCATATGTTTCAGATATTCTACAAGCAGAATTGGTGGATTATTCCAACGACTCCGACGACAATGAAAGAGATGATTTAACCACCAAGTACAAGATAGTCGTCAAATCTGGAATGCACAGAGTAGCAGCAATACCACGGTGTAAGCAAAGAACTTAAAGGGTATTCTAAGAAGGTATGGCCGTCGTTCTCTGTTCGTTTGAATTCTTATTTTTTATTAGATTTCGGGCATGCCAAAGACAAGGCGATAGCCCTGGAAGACCTAAATTTGGTCTCCATTGAATATAAGAAACACGATCCACAGAGGGTCGTGAGCAACCATTTGGAAAATTGTGGGCTCAAGAGATTTGAGCATGAGAATTCACCCTCGAATGACATTTTCCGAGGAGAAAAGTCCTATGAGGATATTCTGGCCTGGATACAATCCTTGGCACCTGAGGATAGAGCCATTTTTCTGAAGTTCCAGGAACATCGACGTAGCTGTCTTCCCGCTGTGTTGCGAGGTGAGGGTCCAAGTATTTTGGAGATGAAACAGAAGGATGTTGAAGGTTCTAAGGATGCGAATCTCGATCAGGGAAAACACCAGGATGAGGAGGAGAAAACAAAGAATCTGGAAGCCGAGAAAAAGACTCCAGACCCGCAAAAGGAACAGAATTTGGAGACAAAGATAAAGACTCCAGAACCGCCGAAGAAGCAGATTTCGGTCGATACTCCAGGAAAATCGGCGAAACAGATCGAAGAACCCATTACATCAGTCACCCCCTTGCAGTCAACGTAGGGAAATATAGAGGAGGGATGGATATTCAATGAAGAATTGAGGCCCATAAGAGTAGAAGAACTCCCTCCGAATGAGTTTTTCTTCGACAAAAAGAGAAAGGCAGTAGTGAAAAGAGAATTCTACCAAGAAGGAGAGTCGACTGCTAAGAAATATAAAGTCACAACTGATGGAAAAGACAAGAAAAATGAGCAATTCGCCACTGAGATAGCAGGGACACGAGGAGCATATGCCTCGATGAATCAATTTTTAGTCGGGCTCCTAAAAAACCAACTTAAAAGAGAGAATCGCCTCATTAGGACCCTTGAAGCCAGACTAACCACAGCGATGGAGACTGCTAAAGACCATGCGAGCGTAGGAATGGAGCAGGCCAGGTTGGCCGATAAGAACGAAATAGAGATGCTCAAAACTAAGCTCGAGCAAGCACAGCTGGGGGTCCGAGATGGTCGGATGCAAGCGAGCCAGCAGAGGGAGTTGATCAAACAACTGCAGGTTAGGGTGGAGATCGCTAAGAACAGAATGATAGACATCGGGATGTTTAAATCCTAGGCGATCGAGATTCGGAGTAGAATCTCTTCGGCACAACAGAATTTGCTCGCCAAGGTGGGAGCGATCCGGGAAAACTGTCTGTTGGTCAATCAGGTTTCTGAAAACTTATCGGCCAGAGAAAGGGATGCAGGAGCGGCTCGGGTCGCCTTCCAGGAGGCGGTAATAGCCACGAACAACAGGGTTTCAGCGGGTACTCCCAGGTTCACCATTTCAGAGAAAACCCGAGGAAACATTTTGTTAAAGGAATGGGAGCATAACATCACCGAAGGCAAGCAGCAAGCCTAAAAGATCACCAATTCTTTAGAGGAGGCCTTCAATTCTATAGACGGCGAGCTGTTGGGCATTGACAGCGGAGGTAATGCCGAGGCGTTGATGCAAATGAATGTGGAACAGATCTCACTTGATCTGAAGAAAAAGGAAGAAAGAGATTCGGCTGATATCTCTCGGATGACTATGGTGGACATAGTCCAAGTTGATAAGTGCATGATCAAACCCAGTGTGCAACTATGTGCCATCGACATCATCAATGGACAGATGGAAGACAGGCTGCAGCAGTTAGCCCGTGAATGCTACTTCTTCGAAGCCAGCTGTCAAGATGAACCATCGCGGCTAATATCTCAGCTGGTGGAAAGATGTATCACCTGTACCGAGCTCACGCAACGACAAACATCTGGCACCAAGTGAAGACAGAGTAGGAGAAATGGAGCGATTTCTCTCTTCTCTATCATAACCGAAATTTTGTGACTATTGGGATTCTATCTTACTTGTAAAATTGTATAAAAATATCACAGAAAGAAATAAACAGGGCTGGACCTTTTTTTGTCGTTTGTAACAGAGTTTTTTACATTTGAGAGTTAATACAAGTAGATCTGAAGATTCTCAATTCCGTCACGACTGTGTTACAAGTTTGTTTCTTTGTATTTCATATTTCATTTCATTTCATATTCATAATTGATGTGCTTCTTTATACTTTAGTACAACCACTACTATAGCGAATGAATTTTGGTTTTTTGTAATCGTTTATTGTCTTTCCTCTGCACCAGCTATCAGCGGGTGTAAGACCAATCTGCATTTTCAGGATTCTACATATATTCTATGCTACATCGGTTATTTCCTTACATTTTCCTCTTCTGTTTATTTGTGAGATTCTCCCCTAGTAGAAGCCTTACACTATAGACAACTAAATGTTTTTCTCACACCTCACACCTTTTATTAAAATATAATACAGTTACGAGAAAGAGCCTTTGATTTGCATCCCTATTTTATTCATTAAACCGTAAAATCTCTTTTATACGACCAAATTGAGACAGCACTTAATCTCACTCTGAAATTTTTCTCTTTGTTACTGTTCCTCCATGACTGTCCCTATACCAACACAGCCTAATATCGAACCCGGACTATCGGACCAAATGCACATTGCTTTAAACCTTTTCGACACAATTCTTAAAACTGCTACTAACCGAGTCAAACTTGAACGTTCATGGGCAGCCATTGAACAAGATATAACTATCCAGGAATAGTTGGAAGCTAGACAACACCAACGTAGAAATCTCCCCTAGTTTCCTTTGCCGAAGGTTGACGTTTCTCTCTTCTCCATCTTTTACCCACTTTCGGATGCCTTGACACTGTACTTCTAAGCCTTAAGTATAGACTCAAGAACAACAGATACCATCCTGGATGGATTGATAGATTCAGTGAAATCCAAAGTGGGATCATGTGCATCAGCAAAAGAGATTTGGGACATGCTACAGGCCCTTTATGCAAGAGAAGAAGCAGAAGAAGAAGAAGAAGTTGAAGAAGATTACAACATCTCAAATTTCAAAGAAGAAAATAGAGGTCATTTCTTTTGCTTTAATTGTGAAGGAGTAGAACAGGTTTAATTTGAATGTCTTCATCCAAGGATGGAAAGAGATGACAATGAAAAAAACGAAAATCATGAAGTAGAAATGATTTAACAAGAAGATGAGAATCTTAAAAAATTGAAGCATGTTGAAATTGAAAATAGCAAGCTCAAAGACATGGGTAGAAAACTACGAAGTGAATTGGGTAGTTATGAAAAGACAGTTGTAAGCTTAAAGAAACAATTAGAAGACTTTCAGAAACTAAGAGAAAAAAACATTTCCTTGAAAACTCTACTTGAATAAGCAAGAAGAATAAAAGAAGTAACGAAGGTTCAAATGATATAGAAAGAAGAAGATTGTGAGAAACTTGAACAAGAAGTTGTCTCATTTAGGAAGAGCTTAAGAAACTCTCAAGTGCCAAAAGAATTAACACATCTTGGATGCATGGGTGAAACTTCATACAAAGAAGATGAAAATACCAACAAGAATGTTGAAAAAAGAGCCACACAGACAGTTGATGAGAAGTGGACCAGGATACCAGAAAGAAGGAATGATTACAAAAGAGATGAATATCCAAGAAGACCTCCTACCTTCAGGAATCAAAGAAGCTTCAATCAGTATGAAGGAAACTACAGAAGAGTAGATCATGAACCCAAATGGACTACATCACAAAGAAGGTCACTTACTCCCAAGTATCAAAATTTATTTCTTGGTCATTGTTATAGTTGCAAAAATTTTGGACATAAGGCAATTAATTGTAGAATCAATGAAAGGAACAAATACGCAAGAAACATGAATGGTGTAAATAGAAGATATGGAAATAATCGTGGATTTCTCAACAGAAGTTATAAGTCATTTTACCCATTGATGGACAAAAATATTGTATGCTACAAATGCAATTATCTTGTTCAAAAAGCACGAGATTACAGATATATGAATGAAGATGTCCCTATGCCAACCACAGTGTGGAGAAAGAAAGAGATTCCAAACAATGAAGATTGTCGAATAACATTGACCACTAAAGAATGTAAAGAAGAAGATGAATGGTACATAGACAGTGGATGTTATTCACAGATGATTTGGGATCAAGACAAATTCATCAGCTTGAAGAGAAAGGCTGGCAATGTTGCATTTAGAGATTACTCATCTGCCAAAATACTTGGAGAAGGTGTAGTAGAGCTTGGAAAAAAAATGTAAAATAAAACAATGTTCTATTGGTTGAAGACTTGAATCATAATATACTCAATGTTAGTAAAATGTGTGATCAAGAATACACTCTTACGGTTGATTCCAAAAAATGTAAAATCAGAGAAAATAACTTAGGAAGATTGATTGCAACTGCAACAAGAAGACCGAACAACATATACATCATAAATATGAAAAAGAGAGAGAAGACAGAAGCCACAAAAAGGATTCTAAGCAAGAAAATGTCCCAAAGTCCAAAAATAAGGATGAAGTATTATTGAGTGCCACATGTTCAGGGGGATCAACTCCAAAGAAGAGAGTTACATTTTTCCATTAAACTCAGGGGGAGCGGCCCTAACCTTTTCCATTGATGTCAAAGGGGGAGAGAAATTGGGATCATAATAATAGGGGGCGAATGAGTATTTCCATCAATGACAAAGGGGGAGACTATTGGAAGATTGGTTGTTGTCATTGATGTCAACCCTAGTCATGCGTTTTGGACCACAAGATTGATAAAGGTATTTGGACATGAAAGACAATGCACATGCATATACAACACCCATGAATGGATAGTGTACATCATGTTGTTTCTAGTTTTATGTGGCATGTCACGTGGATCCTTATGGTTGACGAGAAATGAATTTTTTAAGATGACAGTGAATTGAAGAAGGAAATACATGTAGGCCCTGAAGATAATTAAATAAAAGAATTACAAAATAAGAAAGTGTCAGGTCAACCCTAATGTTAAAAGGAAGTGAGATAAATGGTATAAATAGACATCATTATACATTCATTTGATACAAGTCGAATTTCAGAGGAAATAAGAAGCAAAGAAGGCCGGATTTCAAGGGAGGATGAAGTCTTTTGATGATGTGTTCTAAGGTATGTTATTTTCAGGTCATATTACCATTTTTGCTATAATTCTTTTTCTAAAACAATTCAGATGGTGAAATCGCTATGGTATTGGGAAGACATATCAAGGTACCTCTGATAAAATTTTCAGCTCTTGATTCACTATAATTATGGAGATACACTCTGTGGAAGATAGGGTTTGTGACCAGTCCTGAAGCTAGTCAATAAAAAGGTGTTCCAGGTAAAATAGTCATAACTTCTTCATCGAGAATCCAAGTGAAGTCAGACAAATTTCATTGGAAACAGTACGGACTTTAGTTTCTTGTGTGCGAGTTTCAGAATCGGATGTTAATAATTGAGCGTGGGGCATTCTGTGCACTTTCACTCTCCCGAATAGACTAGAATTGAATAAATTCTATCATTCTTTCTATAACCTCTTTTTGGGTAGGATTCAAGGAGTGAAAACTGGAGGAGTTTCAGAGAATACATTGAGTAATATTATCTACAGGATCAGAATACTCCAAGAATTTCACAAATTGAAGAAGTCTCAGGAAGCATTATCAGGTTCTATGTGATGATTGGTTGATGGTGATGATTTAATGTAAAGTTTTATTATCTCTCATATATTCTTGGGTGGAAGGAAGGGGCAAGGATGGAGAGTTCAACTCTCTCTTGATATTTGAGGATTGTATCTTTATCTTTGAGGTTTATCTCTCTCTTTACATTTGGAAGTTGTAGCTACCTTTGGAAGTCATTACTTCCCTTGAACAAAAACTATTGATTATTTCTCATATATTATGCATGGTGTATTATGGTGTATTGGTGTAACTCTTATACTATTGTTCATTTCTCATTGGATATAATTGAATGGTTTAAGTATAAGTTGAAAAATGTTTTTAAATTGTACTTGATACTGATTCACCCCCCTCTCAGTATCAACAATTGGTATCAGAGCGGGTTACTTTCAGTACAGTTTAACCACTGGAAGGAAGATCCTATGTAGAAATGGAAGACAACATTCCAAATGGGATTCCACCATTTGATGGAAGGAATTTTGAATAATGGAAAAATAGAATGGAAACTTACTTGAAAGATCTTGGGGTAGATGTTTGGTTCTCAGTTGCTTCAGGATACAATGCTTTGAAGAAACCACAGACTGCAGCTCAGAAGGAAGCAAAAAGGAACAACAAACTAGCAATAGATACCATCCTAGATGGATTGACAGATTCAGTGAAATCCAAGGTGGGATCATGTGCATCAACAAAAGAGATTTGGAACAAGCTACAAGACCTTTATGCAAGGGAATAAGTAGAAGAAGAAGAAAAAGTTGAAGAATATTACAACATCTCAGATTTCAAAGAAGAAAATAGAGGTCAGATATTTTTCTTTAATTGTGAAAGGAGTAGGACAAGTTGAATTTGAATGTCCTCATCCAAGGATTGAAAGAGATGACAATGAAGAAGAAGAAAATCATGAAGTAAAAATGATTCAACAAGAAGATGAGAATCTTAAAAAATTGAAGCATGTTGAGATTGAAAATAGCAAGCTCAAAAACACGCGTAGAAAACTAAGAAGTGAATTGGGTAGTTATGAAAATACAGTTGTAAGCTTAAAGAAACAATTAGAACACTTTCAAAAACTAAGAGAAGAAACCATTTCCTTGAAAACTCTACTCGAAGAAGCAAGAAGAATAACAGAAGTAAAGAAGGTCCAAATGATAAGGAAAGAAGAAGATTGTGAGAAACTTGAACAAGAATTTGTCTCATTTAGGAAGAGCTTAAGAAACTCTCAAGTGCCAAAAGAATTAACACATCTTGGATGCATGGGTGAAACTTCATACAAAGAAGATGCAAATACCAACAAGAAGGTTGAAGAAAGAGCTACACAGAGAGTTGATGAGAAGTGGACCAGGATACCAGAAAGAAGGAATGATTACAAAAGAGATGAACATCCAAGAAGACCTCCTACCTTCAGGAATCAAAGAAGCTTCAATCAGTATGAAGGAAACTACAGAAGAGTAAATCATGAACCCAGATGGACTACATCACAAAGAAGGTCACTTACTCCCAGGTATCAAAATTTCTTTCTTGGTCATTGTTATGCTTGCAAAAATTTTGGACATAAGACAATTAATTGCAGAATCAATGAAAGGAACAAATACGCAAGAAACATGAATGGGTTAAACAGATGATGTGGAAATAATCATGGATTTGTCAACAGAAGTTATAATTCATTTTACTTGTTGACGGAAAAAATATTGTATGCTACAAATGCAATTATCTTGGTCACAAAGCACGAGATTGCAGATATATGAATGAAGATGTCCCTATGCCAACCACAGTATGGAGAAGGAAAGAGATTCTACACAATGAAGATTGTTGAATAGCATTGATCGCTGAAGAATGTAAAGAAGAAGATGAATGGTACATAGACAGTGGATGTTCTTCACACATGACTGGGGATCAAGACAAATTCATCAGCTTGAAGAGAAAGGGTGTCAAGGTTGCATTAGGAGATTACTCATCTGCCAAAATACTTGGAGAAGGTGTAGTAGAGCTTGGGAAAAAAAATGTAAAAGAAAAGAATGTTTTATTGGTTGAAGACTTGAATCATAATCTACTCAGTGTTAATAAAATGTGTGATCAAGAATACACTCTTACGTTTGATTCCCGAAAATGTAAAATTAGAGAAAATAACTCAAGAAGATTGGTTGCAATTGCAACAAGAAGACCGAACAACATATACATCCTATATATGAAGAAGAGAGAGAATACAGAAGCCACACAAAAGGATTCTAAGGAAGAAAATGTCCCAAAGACCAAAAATAAGGATGAAGTATTATTGAGTGCCACATGTTCAGGGGGAGCAACCCCAAAGAAGAGAGTTACATTTTTCCATTAAACTCAGGAGGAGGAGCCCTAACCTTTTCCATTGATATCAAAGAGGGAGAGAAATTGGGATCATGATGATAGGGGGAGCAAGAGTGTTACCATCAATGACAAAGTGGGAGATTGTTGGAAGATTGGTTGTTGTCATTGATGTCAACCCTAGTCATGGGTTTTGGACAGCAAGATTGATAAAGTTATTTGGACATGAAGAACTATGCACATGCATATGCAACAGTCATGAATGGATAGTGTACATCATGTTGTTTCCAGTGGTATGTGGAGCGTCACGTGGATCCTCATGGTTGAGGAGAAATGAATTTTTGAAGATGACAAAGTGAATTGAAGAAGGAAATACATGTAGGCCCTGAAGATAATTAAAGAAAAGAATTACAAAATAAGAAAGTGTCAGGTCGGCCCTAATGTTAAAAGGAAGTGACATAAATGGTATAAATAAACATCATTATACATTCATTTAATACAAGTCAAATTTCAGAGGAAATAAGAAGTAAAGAAGGCCGAATTTCAAGGGAGGATGAAGTCTTTTGGTGATGTGTTCTAAGGTATGTTGTTTTCAGGTCTTCTTACCATTTTTGTTATAACGTTTTTTATAGAACAATTCAGATGGTGAAATCGCTATGGTATTGAGAATACATATCAAGCTACCTCTGGTAAAAATTTCAGCTCTTGATTCGCTATAATTATGGAGATACTCTCTATCGAAGATAGGGTTTGTGACCAGTCCTGAAGCAAGTCAATAAACATGTGTTCCGGGTAAAACAGTCATAACTTCCTCATAGTGAATCCAAATGAAGTGGGACAAATTTCATTGGAAATATTACAGACTGTAGTTTCTTGTGTGTGAGTTTCAGAATCATATGTTAATTATTGAGCGCGGGGCATTATGTGCAAGTTCACTCTTTGGAATAGACCAGAATTGAATAAAGTCTACCATTCTTTCTATAACCTCTTTTTGGGGAGGATTCAAGCAGTGAAAATTGGAGGATTTTTAGAGAATACATTGAGTAATATTATCTACAGTATCAAAGTACTCCAAGAATTGAATAATTTCATAAATTGAAGAAGTCTCTGGAAGCATTATCAGGTTCTATGTGATGATTGGTTTATGGTGATGATTTAATGTAAAGTTTTATTATCTCTCATATATTCTTGGGTGGAAGGAAGGGGCAAGGATGGAGAGTTCAACTCTCTCTTGATATTTGAGGATTGTATCTTATTCTTGGAGGTTTATCCATCCCTTTACATTTGGAAGTTGTAGCTACCTTTGGAAGTCATTACTTCCCTTGAACAAAAACTATTGATTATTTCTCATATATTCTGCATGGTGTATTGTGGTGTATTGGTGTAACTCTTATACTATTGTTCATTTCTCATTGGATATAATTAAATGGTTTAAGTATAAGTTGAAAAAGGTTTTTAATTTGTACTTGATATTGATTCACCCCTCTCTCAGTATCAACAATTGGTATCAGAGCAGGTTACCTTCAGTACAGTTTAACCACTGGAAGGAAGATACTATGCAGAAATGGAAGACAACATTCCAAATAGGATTCCACCATTTGATGGAAGGATTTTGAATACTGGGAAAATAGAATGGAAACTTACTTGAAAGCTCTTAGGGCATATGTTTGATTCTTAGTTGCTTCAGGATACAATGCTTTGAAGAAACCAAACACTGCAGCTTAGAAGGAAGCAAAAAGGAACAACAAAATAGTAATAGATACCATCCTTGATGGATTGACAAATTCAGTGAAATCTAAGGTGGGATCATGTGCATCAAAAAGAGATATTTGAGACAAGCTACAAGACCTTTATGCAAGGGAAGAAGAAGAAGAAGTTGAAGAAGAATACAAAATCTCAGATTTCAAAGAAGAAAATGGAGGTCAGTTCTTTTGCTTTAATTGTGAAGGAGTAGGATAGGTTGAATTTAAATGTCCTCATCCAAGGATTGAAAGAGATGACAATGAAGAAGAAAAAAATCATGAAGTAGAAATGATTCAACAAGAACATGATAATCTTAAAAAACTGAAGCATGTTGAGATTGAAAATAGCAAGCTCAAAAACACACGTAGAAAACTAAGAAGTGAATTGGGTAGTTAAGAAAAGAAAGTTGTAAGATTAAAGAAACAATTAGAACACTTTCAAAAACTAAAAGAAGAAACCATTTCCTTGAAAACTCTACTCGAAGAAGCAAGAAGCATAGTAGAAGTAAAGAAGGTCCAAATGATAAAGAAAGAAGAAGATTGTGAGAAACTTGAACAAGAAGTTGTCTCATTGAGGAAGAGCTTGAAACTTTCAATTGCCAAAAGAATTAACACATCTTGGATGCATGGGTGAAACTTCATACAAAGAAGATGCAAATACCAACAAGAATGTTGAAGAAAGAGCCACACAGACAGTTGATGAGAAGTGGACCAGGATACCAGAAAGAAGGAATGATTACAAAAGAGATGAATATCCAAGAAGACCTCCTACCTTCAGGAATCAAAGAAGCTTCAATCAGTATGAAGGAAACTACAAAAGAGTAGATCATGAACCCAGATGGACTACATCACAAAAAATGTCACTTACTCCCAGGTATCAAAAAAAAATTCTTGGTCATTCTTATACTTGCAAAAATTTTAGACATAAGGCAATTATTTGCAGAATCAATGAAAGGAACAAATACACAAGAAACATGAATGGTGTAAACAGAAGATATGGAAATAATTGTGGATTTGTCAACAGAAGTTATAATTCATTTT
>JASDQU010010787.1:0-17134 GCA_032191745.1 Picea mariana | reverse complement strand
ATTGGTTGAAGACTTGAATCATAATCTACTCAGTGTTAGTAAAATATGTGATCATGGATACACTCTTACGTTTGATTCCTAAAAATGTAAAATCAGAGAAAATAACTCAGGAAGATTGGTTGCAATTGCAACAAGAAGACCGAACAACATATACATCCTAGACATGAAGAAGAGAGAGCATATAGAAGCCACATGTTCAGGGGGAGCAGCCCCAAAAAAGAGAGTTACATTTTTCCATTAAACTCAGGGGGAGCAACCCTAACCTTTGCCATTGATGTCAAAGGGGGAGAGAAATTGGGATCATGATGATAGGGGGATAATGAGTGTTTCCATCAATGACAAAGGGGGAGA
This sequence comes from Picea mariana, assembly GCA_032191745.1. Lineage (NCBI taxonomy): Eukaryota > Viridiplantae > Streptophyta > Pinopsida > Pinales > Pinaceae > Picea > Picea mariana. The sequence goes on along the minus strand of JASDQU010010787.1, from coordinate 16,783 downwards.
TTGTTGGAAGATTGGTTGTTGTCATTGATGTCAACCCTAGTCATGGGTTTTGGACCGCAACATTGATAAATGTATTTGGACATGAAGGACAATGCACATGCATATACAACTCCCATGAATGGATAGTATACATCATGTTGTTTCCGGTGGTATGTGGAACGTCATGTGGATCCTCACGGTTGAGGAGAAATGAATTTTTGAAGATGACAAAGTGAATTGAAGAAGGAAGTACATGTAGGCCCTGAAGATAATTAAAGAAAATAATTACAAAATAAGAAAGTGTCAGGTCGACCCTAATGTTAAAAGGAAGTGACATAAATGGTATAAATAAACATTATTATACATTAATTTTGATACAAGTTGAATTTCAGAGCAAATCAGAAGTAAAGAAGGCCAGATTTCAAGGGAGGATGAAGTCTTTTGGTGATGTGTTCTAAGGTATGTTATTTTCAGGTCATCTTACCATTTTTGCTATAAAAATTTTTCTAGAATGATTCAGATCATGAAATTTCTATGGTATTGAGAAGACATATCAAGGTACCTCTGATAAAAATTTCATCTCTTGATTCGCTATAATTATGGAGATACACTCTGTGGAAGATAGGGTTTGTGACCAGTCTTGAATCTAGTCAATAAACAGGTGTTACGGGTAAAACAATCATAACTTCTTCATACAGAATCCAAATGAAGTGGGACCACTTATATTGGAAATAGTACGGACTTTAGTTTCTTGTGTTCAAGTTTTAGAATTGGATGTTAAATATTGAGCGTGGGGCATGCTGTACAAGTTGGGTCTTCTGAATAAATCGGAATTGAATAAAGTCCACCATTCTTTCTATAACTTCCTTTTGGGGAGGATTCAAGGAGTGAAACTTGGAGGATTTTCAGAGAATACATTGATTAATATTATCTATAGGATCAGAGTACTCCAAGAATTGAAGAATTGCATAAATTGAAGAAGTCTCAGGAAGCATTATCAGGTTCTATGTGATGATTGGTTGATGGTGATGATTTAATGTAATGTTTTATTATCTCTCATATATTCTTGGGTGGAAGGAAGGGGCAAGGATGGAGAGTTCAAATCTCTCTTGATATTGGAGGATTGTATCTTCCTCTTGGAGGTTTATCCCTCCCTTTACATTTGGAAGTTGTAGCTACCTTTGGAGGTCATTACTTCCCTTGAACAATAACTATTGATTATTTCTCATATATTGTGCATGGTGTACTGTGGTGTATTTGTGTAACTCTTATACTATTGTTCATTTCTCATTGGATATAATTGAATTGTTTAAGTATAAGTTGAAAAAGGTTTTAAATTGTACTTGACACTGATTCACCCCCCCCTCTCAGTATCAACCCCAGTATGGTTTCATGGAGAAATAGGAAACAATTGTGTGTAGCACTCAGTATGGTTGAGGCAGAGTATGTGGAAGCATGTGCAACAAGGCACAAAGCAACGTGGCTTCGAAAATTGATGACTATTGGAATGAATTTGACTTGTAGGTAAGACCTACAAGAAGAGGATGACAAGACCTGTTCTGAAGGGCAAGTGATGAAGTCAGTAGGTTGAAGATTCAATTGATATTCAGTGCTCGAGAGGGAGCCGGACAGTCAGTTCCAGAGGGAGATGGGTACTACAGTAAGGAGCAGGAGGCTCCACCAGATGTAGGAAGCAGACATGTGTGGCGCTCAGTATGGCTAAAGTTGAGTATTTGGCAGCATGTGTAGTAGAAGTGTGGCTTTGAGAAATTTTGTCTCGGTTATTTGGTCTCATACTGGAGGAAACCTACATTTTGTGTGACAACCAGAGTTGCATGAATTTGTCAGAGAACCTTATGGTCTATGACAGGTCGAAGCGTATCGAGCTCAGATATTACTATATCAGGTATATAGTGCAGAAGGGAGTAGTGAGGCTCCAATTTTGTGACTACAGAGGATCAAGTTGCGGATGTGTTTACCAAGCCGTTGTCAAGGATGAAGTTTGAGTACTTCAGGAACAATCTTGATGTGGTCCCTCTTCAGAGGGAGTGTTCTCATCCAGCATAAAAAAGGGTTGGCACTGAGACAGGAGTGCACATGATCAGGTATTGATGCATCGTAGGGAGTGGATGTCCTGGGGACATATTGTAGCTATTAAGAGCTACCCATAGACCTTGTTTGCATGGGGTGAAGTCATGTTCACACTGAGACATGTGGAACTCATCCAACATGAAAAAGGGCTAGCACTAAGTGTTCTCATCCAACATGAAAAAGGGTTGGCACTGAGATAGGAGTGCACATGATCAGGTACTGATGCATCATAGTAAGTGGATGTCCTGGGGACATGTTGTAGCTATTGAGAGCTACCCACAGACCTTGGTTTCATGGGGTGAAGTCATGTTTCACTATGGATATCTAAGGGTTGGCACTAAGACAGGAGTGCACATGATCAGGTATTGATACATTGCTAGGAGTGGATTTCCTGGAGACATGTTGTAGCTATTGAGAGATACCCATAGACCTTGGTTACATGGGGTGAAGTCATGTTGCACTATGGATATCAGAATTTGAGTATGTGTCTCATGGAAGTGACACTTGGTACAAAATGAAACAATGAGGCTCCAATATGGTGTAGAAGGGAGCAATGATGCTCCAATATGTGGCTATCGATGAGAAGGTTGTGGATGTGCTGACAAAGGCATTGTCAAGGATGAATTTCAAGTACCTCAGGGACAAGCTCGGCATAGTCCCTCTTCAGAGGGAGTGATGGCTTCATATGTTATCACAGGGTAGTGGATGTCATGATGACATGATGTATCCATTGGAGAGATACCCATTGGCCTTAGATGCATGTTGAAGAGATGAGGTACATATGTTATTGCAAGGTATTGGATGTCAGGGATAAGATATCCAAGTTTTTTGTGGGAAACTAGATAGTCTCATGATGACATGTTGTAGCTATTGGAGAGCTACCCACCAGCCCTGGATGCATGTTGTGAATTCACAAGGGTGCACGTGATGAGGTACAGATACATTGTAAGGTAGTGGATGTTCTGGGGACATGTTGTAGTTATTTGAGAGCTACCCATAGGCCTTGGATGAATTGGTTGTGAAGTCACAAGGGTGCACATGATGTAGTACATATGCACTGCGAGGTAATGAATGTCATGGTGACATGTTGAAGATATTTGAGATCTACCAACATGTAATGTTAAAATGTAATATTCAGAAGTAACCTTGGCATAATGTAGAATTTCTCCCTCGTTGAGAGGGAGTGTTGATGTTTGGGCAGCATCAGAAAGACATTATACTAGATTGATAATTAATAATGAGATTATTAATTATTAAGCAATATTATTAATTATAATATTATTATTGTAATAATATATTTATGATATAAAGTATAAATATATATATATAATAAAGTATAAAGCATAAAGCATAAATATAAAGTATATTTATATTATATGTATAATATAATATAAAGTATAAATATATTTATTAGCCAAGGGACACATCTCTTCATGGATGGTAGTCATGGTCACCATATGTTCCTTATATATAGAACACTCATCATTGTAATAAGATATGCATTCATATACAATATCATCTCTTATGAAAAATCAACATATTTTTCTCAATTTTAAGGCCCTTTTTATGAATGAACATGATAAGATATTGGTCAATAAGGTGAATCCCCTGTAATGATTTATCATGCTTACTTATCTCCAAATAAAATATTTCCATCAAATTAGGGGTAATGTAACTGTAACTTGCTCTCGAATCAATTAAAATTTAAATATGTTGCTTATAAACCTTATCGTCGACCTCAATAATATTTGATTGAGGGTCTACCTATTGATTTTCCAAGGCTAAATATATTATCGAGATGTTCCTTCCCACATCATCCACTATATTTTACTCTTGTATGTTGTTCACAATCCTCATTATAAAATAAAATATGTATAGAAAGAAGAGAGAAAGGAATGTAGAGATGAAACGTATTTACATACAATTTGTTAAAGTGGTAGGACTTCTGATTCTTTTCATTCAGATTACGATGAATCTGAAAGAATCACTTGGGGCGGACCATTAACAAGAAAGAAATAGGAATTGAAAGAAAACCTCTTGGGTTGGAACTCATGACCTTCCCTCAAGCACGATGACAATCTCTATACAAATAGTCTCCTTCACATCCCCAACATTTGATTGGTTTCCTTGTCCTTTTCCCTAAGGATTATTCCATCTTAGATCCATTTTGAGCTAGCTAAATCTCTTGATATGTAATAGGAATATACCTGAAGAAAGGAGGTTTGAATCCCTTCTTCCTCTAATCTATTTCCCCATTTTTATTATCTTTCCAAGACTTCTGGAAAATTTCTCTACCTTTGTTCTTATCATATAGGTATTTAGATTTCTTAATGGTCTCTTCAAGAGTCTTAGCTTCATCAAATTGGATCTTGTCTCTGTAAAATGTTGGCAGTCCACTTAAGAATCTTTGTATCTTCAACTTATAATCTTTAATATAGCCCACATATCTCGGTGGCTCCAAAACTGTAATGTCCCCAAGGCCGAGCCCCATTGTAAATCATGTTTATGAAATGAATTGTAATTATGTTTTTATAGGCTGGTGAGCCAAGTTAATATAAGCTGGTGGGATTATGTGGTTATTAGGCCAGAGAGCCTAAGTGTTGAAGGCCAAGAGCCTGATTTTGTACATGTATCTATGCACATTATTAATAAAAATATAAACACCGCCGCGTGCAGACCGACCATGATGAATGACTGATGGGGGACTAAGCTTCCACAGAGTGGGCAAAGGATTAGGGGCTGGAAGGTGGGAAGAGGGGCTAAGTGTTGAGCCTAAGGGCTTAAGCCTTGGGAATAATATTTTAATATTATTCCAAAAAGAATGTGAATAATATGCTTTATCCTAAGTTCTTTTGGAAGGACAAGTAACTTCCAAATGAATGGAATGCATGCAGTTGCATGGGTGACAAGTGTCAAACCAGGCGCATGCAAATAAAGCATCTGAGATCAACCGTGTTGGGGGTTCCTCCACCATTCGACCATCGACTGCCTGGGCATGAACCCGTCCGACCTCTGGAAGAGCCCCGTGCATCTTCTGAACCGTACATCCCGTCCGACCCCTACAAGAGACCTCGTGCCATTCTGAAACCGGGGGGTGAAGTCCGTGTGTTGATTCGGGGATAGCCTATGTTGATTTCTGGAAAAGCGGATACATCCTCTGTCTGAGAAGATCGAGCCTGTGTGTGGAGTCTCTGTCCCAAAGCCATAACCGTGAGACCATCCTGTCATTGCTGAGCCTGTTTGGAAAGCCCGTGTCTGTTTTCCCCATTGGCTGTTGTGGTCATGCAGTGCTAGACTACGTGTGGCTTGTTGGCTAGTTTGTACAACACTCTCTCTAGGTGAGAGAGTGCACAAAGGAAGAAGAGAACTCCTGGAAGGAACCCTGTAGCTGCCATAGAGCTCGGAGACTTTCGGTCTGGTTTGTTGCTGAAACCCAAGGCAAGGGAGGTTAGTAGCCAAAGGACTGTCTAGGTGACAGAGAAGGTGTATACTCCTGGGGTGGAACATGCATGTGGGGAAGGAGAGTCCGTGGCAGTGAGTATGAGTGGTTCCTGGGAGAAAATTCCTTCCTTGTGACTGTCTGTTTTCCCTGTAACCTCAGCCTAGCCTAGGATTCCTTGCCTTTGGGGTGGAGCTTAGTCCTAGCTTAGGGGTGACCCATTGCTAAGCTTGATGAGCAGTGTGGTCTAAGGATGGGAGGTTTGTGGAAGGCCTGCACCTGGTTGGTGGAATTACCACCGTTTCAAAGATAAGTACCAGATGATGTTTTAATTACTTTTCTGCATGTCTGTGTATTTATATTTATCATGTATTCTGTTGTGCATACGAATTAATGTTAAATCCATTGATTATTTATAATAGCAGTAATTCTTATGGTTACTCTGAGTTTAAATGTGTTTCATTTGTTTAAATGTATGTCTTATATATAGAATTAAGTATGAGATTGTTATTCCACGTAGTAATGTTGTCCCAACCATGGGGTTGATGGTCAGGAACGTTACAGTTTGGTATCAGAGCCAAGGTTTCGACGTTGAGCCTAGATGGGTCAGTTGAGTGGTCTTTGGACCGAGGATTTGAAGAGAAATTGTGTCTGGAGGACCAATTTCATACCTTTGAATGCTCCTGAGTGTCAAGGAGTTACTTGACTGTGTTACCAAGCTCAAGAGGTGTAGCGGTGTTATGAAATCGCAGCCAGGGTGGCATCTGGCCACAGGGAGAGAGGACCCCACACCAGAAGTGTTGGAGCCTTAGGATCTATTTGGGAGGGAAGGCGAACCCTCATGACCGTCAGACCTGGAAAACATGCGCATGATTTAAAAACCCTTTGGAGTTGCACAGGAATGCGAAAATCACAATACGTGAAATTTCGAAACAATCGACACCATAGATCGTAAGTGACCGTCGGATCAAGTGGAAGAATAGACCATAATTTCATAATTTTGGCAAACAGAAGTTCGATATGTGGGCATGCATGAACTCCCAATGCCGAAACCCCGAAACGCCGAAAAGATCTGTGCCGTAGATCGGAGAGAAGTATAACCATTGGATTGCCTTGGAATGGATGTGGACACATGGGTGTGCACCACGTGCCAGTGAGTCGAGAAGAAAAGTGAGAATGGTGGGACCCGATGACGTCACTGAAGCTGACGTGAACCTTCCTGAACGTGCCATGCACCACCATGATTAAGGGCGACAACTGTACTGTGGGCCCGGAGAGTAAAGTAAATCAGAATTTTGGAATTCGGGAGTTGGAGTGACAAGGGGTTGAGAGTCTCATGGACCGAGTCCCCAAAGCCAAAAGTCTTGAAAGCGAGTGTGAAAGCCTCGTGGACCAAAACCCTGAAACCCGGAGTCCCGAAGTCCCGAAATTTGCAGAGCCATCAAAGATCAGAAAACTTTGTGAAGTCAAAATGTTTTCTCACTCACGTTGGTTTATGAATATTGTGATTTTGTTAAAGGATAAGGCCTAACAAACTTCGGTTGACTGCACGTTGTGTGTGCAGAGTTCAACGGGTGTCAAGACAACCGAGTGTACAAATGGAAGAGGTACAGATTGCCTCCGAAACAGAGGACGAAAGGGTAGGAAGGGAGGTCAACTTGGGAATTGAAGGATTGAACTCTAATGGGAATGGAAAAGAGATGGATAAGGAATTACATATGATGAAACTCATTGAAAGATTGCAGAAAGATGCCCAGGCTCGCTGAGCTGATAGCCGAAAGCTCATAAGGGTTAGGGATCAGCAGGGTGAATTCAACTTAAAGATGTCGAAGATCCTGGAATGAATAGAAAGGAAATTGGAGAAGGGGAGTGGCTCAAGTAAGATAGAGAGTCGCATAACCCCTGAGAGGAAAAGAATATCAAGAAGTGTCAGGGCCCCTGAGAGGAGAAGAAGATTGAGGAGTGGTAGCAAACATCATCGTCGCTCCCCAAAGAATTCTGGTAAGGAAGCATAGAGTAGTTAAATCCCATCTCCTACCAGAAAGCACAGGAGATCTAGGATGGATGAATTGAAATGGAAGATGAATAAGATTAAGCCTCCTACATTTGATGGAGAACATAAGAAGGAGGAAGATGTTGAAACATGGTTTCTTGGCATTAGAAAATATTTCCAACTGTAGAATTATTCCCCTCATGTAGAAGGAAGAATTGCGATGTATCAATTGAAAGGAAAAGCATCCATGTGGTGGGATCAGTTTGTGCAGGTGCAACACATTAGAGAGGAAGATATCACTTGGAAGGAGTTCAAGAGGTATTTCGAGAAGAAATACCTGACCAAAAGATATTATGACAGAAAGATGAAGGAGTTTTTCGTCCTCAAGATGGGAAGCATGACCATCGATGAATATGAACGAAGGTTTTTGGAACTACTGAAGTATGTTCCATGCATCAAAGATGAGGCTGTCAAGATTCAGAGATATCTGAGTGGACTGCCACCTTCCATTAGTGACAAAATCCAGTATGATGATCCCAAGACTATGGAAGAAACAATAAGAAGGGAAAAATGCTTGTATGAACAACAAAGAGAAAGGCCTACTTTTCGGAAGGCTTGGGATGATCAGAAGAAGTTCAGGAAAGAGCAGAGGCTGAAGGGAAACAAGCCTCCCTTTTTTAGAAACATCCCTTAGGGACAAACATCCTTTAGGGAGCCCAGGAAGGCTGAAGTGGATGAAAAAATGCCCAGATCGCCACCTATGGAGTGTTGGGGCTGTAAAGGAAACCATAGGTACCGAGACTTCCCCCACAGAAAAGATAAAGTGAGAACCATCCACAATGTTCAACAAGCTAAAACCGTGGAAGACATGGGAAGCAGGATGCCAAGGATCTACGCAACCCTGGACGACAAGCAAGCAGAATTTCAATCGCACATGATTGAAGTGGAATGTATGATTAACAACCAACCAATTATTATTTTAATTGATTCGGGGGCTAGCCATAGTTATGTAGACCCTAGGGTGGTGAAAAGTTTGAATTTATCAAGAAGCAAACATGAAAAGTCTTGGTTAGTGCAGTTGGCTACGGGAACCAAGAGGAAGGTCACTGAGTTGATTAAGTCATGTTCTGTAGACATGAATAGATTGAGCACGAAGGCTAAATTGAATATTCTGCCTTTAGGTTCTTACGACTGCCTAATTGGGATGGACTGGTTGGACCGAAACCATGCCCTTCTGAACTATCGTAACAAGAATTTTACATGCCTGGATGAGGAAGGAAATCAGAAAACAGTCCAAGGAATTCCCAGAGCTGTGGTTGTTAGAGAAATCTTAGCCATGCAGCTGAAGAAGCGTTACAGGAAAGGCTATCAATTATTTGCAGCCCGTGTGGAGGAAGCATCCAGAGATGAAGTCTCAAATATTTGAGACCATGAGGTACTCACACAGTTCAAGGACATATTTCAGGAGGTACCTGGACTACCTCCAAAGAGAGACATCGATTTTTCTATAAATTTTATGCCTGGAGCAGCTCCAATTTCAAAAGCTCCTTATAGAATGAGTACGCCAGAGCTGAAAAAGTTGCAATTGCATATTGAAGAGCTTCTAAAGAAGGGGTACATTTACCCTAGTGTGTCACCTTGGGGTGCCCCGGTCTTGTTTGTGAAGAAGAAGGATGGGATGTTGAGGCTGTGTATTGATTTCTAGTAGTTGAACAAGGTAACTGTCAAAAACAAGTATCCTCTGCCGAGGATCGATGATCTTTTTGATCAGTTGAAGGGCAAAAAAATATTTTCGAAGATAGATCTCAGATCAGGATATCACCAGGTAAGAATAAAAGATGAGGACATCAGCAAGACTGCCTTTAGAACAAGGTATGATCATTACGAGTTCACAGTGGTGACGTTTGGACTGTCAAACACACCTACTATTTTTATGTGCTTGATGAATGGTGTATTCAGGGACTATTTAGACAAGTTTGTCATAGTCTTACTGGATGACATCTTGGTGTATTCCAATTCAGAGGAAGAGCATGAACAACACGTGAGATTGGTGCTGCAAGTGTTGAGAGGACACCAACTGTATGCCAAATTGAGCAAATGCTCATTTTACCAAAGGAAGATCCATTGCTTGGGGCACATTATTTCAGAAGAAGGGATCGCCATGGATCCTGAGAAAGTTGAGGCCATCAGAGAATGGTCAACACCAAGGAATGTGGCAGAAGTTATATCCTTTATGGATCTAGAGGGCTATTACAGAAGGTTTATTGCAGGGTTCTCAAAGATAGCTCACCCTATCATTTCCTTGCAAAGGAAGGAGAAAAAGTTTCAGTGGACTGAAGAGTGTGAGAAGAGTTTCCAGCGATTGAAGCGGCTGTTAACCAGCACTCCAATCTTGAGGATTGCAGATCCAAATATGGATTTCATGGTGTGCACAGATGCGTGTAAGGAAGGGTTGAGAGGAGTTCTCAGCCAGAATGGATTTGTAATCTGTTATGAGTCCAGGAAGATGAAAGAGCATGAAAAGAATTATGCCACTCACGATTTTGAGTTGGCAACAATCGTTCACGCTCTGAGGAAATGGAGACATTACCTCATGGTAAGGAGATTTGAATTGAGAACAGACCACAACGGTTTGAAATATTTGTTTGATCAGCTGACTTTAAACGCTAGACAAAGTAGGTGGCTGGAGTTTCTGTGTGAATACGACTTTGATATCAAGCATATCAAGGGAAAGGAAAACAAGGTGGTTGATGCACTCAGCAAAAAAGTGCATGAATTACATGCTATAGCCATTAGAATGTACAAGACTGATATCAAGGGTAGAATTTTGGAAGCTACAAATGTTGATTTGCAGTATAGAGACTTAGTAGCAAAGCTACAACAACGTGAGAGACCACAGAAAAAGGAAAGTTACACCTTGGAAGCTAATGGATTACTCCTGTATAAAGACAGAGTGTATATACCCAATGTCCAGGAATTGAAACTTGTGATTCTAAAAGAAATGCATAATGTGACGTATGCTAGACACACTGGATATCAGAAGACTGTGGCAGTAGTCAAAAGCCACTACTTTTGGCCGGGTATGAAGAGAGAGATCATTGAATAAATCGCCAAATGTATGGACTGCCAAAAATTTAAGGCTGAGCATAGGCATGCAACAGGGTTGTTGTAGCCTTTTCCCATTCCTGAGTGGAAGTGGGAAGTGGTGACCATGGATTTTATTACAGGATTGCCCAGAACAAGCAAGCAACATGATTTGATCATGGTTGTGGTGGAGAAGCTTACAAAAGATGCCCATTTTATTCCACTGAAAACCACTCATAAGGAAGCAGATGTTGCTGATATCTTCTTAAAAGAAGTGGCATGCTTGCACAAAATTCCTAAAACGATTGTGTCTGATAGGGACCCGAAATTCACCTCGAATTTCTGGAAAGGATTGTTCAAAGGATTTGGAACGAATATGAATTTTAGTACAACATATCATCCCAAGTCTGATGGACAGACAAAGAGGGTGAACAGAGTAATAGAAGACATGCTGAGAATGTATGTGATGGAAAAACCATCAAGATGGGAAGACTACCTGCATTTGGTAGAATTCGCCTACAATAATGGGTATCATGCAACGTTGAAGATGAACCCATTTGAAGCACTTTATGGAAGAAAGTGAAACACTCCAGTGAGCTGGGATAATCCAGCTGACAGAGTAGTAGTTGGGCCAGAGTTGCTCAAGGAGATGGAGGACCAAATGATAAAAATTAAACAGAATTTAAAAACTGCCCAGTATAGGCAGAAAAGTTATGCTAATAAGAACAGAACCCATCAATAATTCAAAGTGGGTGATCATGTTTTCCTGAAAGTGAAAACTAATAGGAGTTCCCTGAAGCTGGGAAGTTGCACCAAGTTGGCAGCAAGATTTTGTGGGCCATTTGAAATCCTGGAAAGGATTAGGCCAGTTGCATATAAGCTTGCATTACCTGCATCTATGACTGTACATAATGTGTTTCATGTTTCATTTCTTAAGAAATATATACCTGATGCTAATCATGTTATTGACTGGAAAGTGGTTCAAGTGGAACCAGAAGGTGTCCTGCAAGTGCATCCTATGCGCATATTGGACAGGAAAAACAAACAGCTTTGGAATCGAGCTATAGGGCTTGTAAAGGTCCAGTGGACCTGGTATGATCCCGAGGATGCGACATGGGAGCATGAAGATGTTATGCGGGCAGAGTACCTGCATCTTTTTGAAAATTTTGAAAAGCTTGCAGAGACAATGTAAAATTGCACTGAGGACAGTGCAAAAATAAGGGGAAGGGGGATTGTAATGTCCCCAAGGCCGAGCCCCATTGTAAATCATGTTTATGAAATGAATTGTAATTATGTTTTTATAGGCTGGTGAGCCAAGTTAATATAAGCTAGTGGGCTTATGTGATTATTAGGCCAAAGAGCCTAAGTGTTGAAGGCCAAGAGCCTAATTTTGTACATGTATCTATGCACATTATTAATAAAAATATAAACACCTCCGTGTGCAGACCGACCACAATGAATGAGTGATGGGGGACTAAGATTCCATAGAGTGGGCAAGGGATTAGGGGCTATAAGGTGGGAAGAGGGGCTAAGTGTTGAGCCTAGGGGCTAAGCCTAAGGGCTTAAGCCTTGGGAATAATATTTTAATATTATTCCAAAAAGAATGTGAATAATATGCTTTATCCTAATTTCTTTTGGAAGGACAAGTAACTTCCAAATGAATGGAATGTACGCAGTTGCATGGGTGACAAGTGTCAACCCAGGCACATGCAAATAAATCATTTGAGATCGGCCGTGTTGGGGGTTCCTCCACCATTCGACCCTCAACTACCTGGGCGTGAACCCATCCGACCTTTGGAAGATCCCCATCCATCTTATGAATTGTACGTCCTGTCCGACCCCTGCAAGAGACCTCATGCCATTCTGAAACCGGGGGGCGAAGTCTGTGTGTTGATTTAGGGGATAACCTGTGTTGATTTCTGGAAAAGCTGATACATCCTCTATCTGAGCAGATCGAGCCTATGTGTGGAATCTCTGTCCCAAAGCCATAACCATGAGACCATCCTGTCATTGTTGAGCCTGTTTGGAAATCCCGTGTCTATTTTCTCCATTAGCTGTTGTGGTCACGCAGTGCTGGACTACGTGTGGCTTGTTGGCCAGTTTGTACAACACTCTCTCCAGATGAGAGAGTGCGCAGAGGAAGGAGAGAACTCCTGGAAGGAACCCTGTAGCTGCCACAGAGCTCAGAGACTTTCGATCTGATCTGTTGCTGAAACCCAAGGCAAGGGAGGTTAGCAGCCGAAGGACTGTCTAGGTGACAGAGAAGGTGTATACTTCCAGGGTGGAACAAGCATGTGGGGAAGGAGAGTCTGTGGCAGTGAGTATGAGTGGTTCCTGGGAGAAAATTCCTTACTTGTGACTGTGTGTTTTCCCTGTAACCTCATCCTAGCCTAGGATTCCTTTCCTTGGGGGTGGAGCTTAGTCCCAGCTCGGGGGTGATCCACTGCTGAGCTTGATGAGCAGTGTGGTCTAAGGCTGGGAGGTTCATGGAAGGCCTGCACCTGGTTGGTGGAATTACCACCGTTTCAAAGATAAGTACCAGATGATGTTTTAATTACTTTTCTGCATGTCTATGTATTTATATTTATCATGTATTCTGATGTGCATACGAATTAATGTTAAAGCCATTGATTACTTATAATAGCAGTAATTCTTATGGATACTCTGAGTTTAAATGTGTTTCATTTGCTTAAATGTATGTCTTATATATAGAATTAAGTATGAGATTGTTATTCCACGTAGTAATGTTGGTCTGACCATGGGGTTGATGGTCGGGAACGTTAAAAAAACATTCTTCTCATATTCTTCCATAGTCGTATTTCCCAACTAGAGTTCAAATAACTCTTGCATGTTCTTGTCATAATAACGCTTCGAAAGGTACTAATGTTGGAAATACTTTTTGAACTACTTCCAAGAAATCATTCTCTCATTTATGTGCTTAACTTGCTTTAACTGATCCCAACACATGAAATATTTTCCTTGTAGATGGTATATAGAAATTTTGGATTCTAGATTAGATGAGTAGTTATGAAGCCGAAAATACCTTCTGTAATACCCCAATTTTGAGTCCCTATATGAAATAATGTACTTTTTTTATTTCATGAAAGGACAGAGTGTTGATGTTTGGACAACATCGGGAAAACATTCTCTTAGATTAATAATTAATAATATAATTATTGATTATTAAATACTATATATAATAAGTAAATGCTAATAATAAATAGTTATTGATTATCCAACAGACGCATCCTTTCATGGATGGTCACCATATGTTCCTTAGATATGAAACACTCATCATTGTAATAATATATCGATCATATCTCATATGAAGAAAAAACAACATGGTATCAGATTGGGACTGGGCTTGACTCCTTCACATGAGGGCCCAAGAAAATGAGAGTAGAGTAAAATGTTGGGAGTGTTAAATTTATGGGGTTGTTACAATATCCATGTGCAACATATTTATTTTTTACTCCTACCTAAATTATAGAAAGAATTCCATAAATTATGGCGGGAAGTAATTTCTAGTAAAACTATCTAATTACCTAAATATGATGAATGTACGTATATTTAATTCTACCTATATTTATGCAAAGAATCGCATGAATTATGAAGGAACAATTTAACAAATTCAAATACTATGTGGATGGATTATAACCAAATTAATCTTTGGGTAGTTACGGGAGGTATTCTCCAACCATTTATAAGAAAGAAATTTTAATTTAATTTTCAAAGAGACGTGTCTTTTTTGGATCAATCTAATATTACTATAAAAAGACATTTGAAAGACAACAATAGACACTTATATTTTTTCTCTCTCACATGTGGGATAAGTGAACTAAGGAAGAGACTAAGAAGTTGAAAATTTTTGACTTACTTAGTGATGTTCTAGTGTTTACTAAAGTAATATCGCATATCATTGGAAGTAATTACCACTTGCAAAAAATTGTGCTTGTTTAATTTAACACTAGAAAATCAGCATGGTTATCCGTATGACATCAAGTATATGATGGATGTGTGTTGGTAGCCGTATGACATCGAGTATAATTTGGATGTGTGTTGGTATCTATTTGACATTGATTATATGATGGATGTGTGTTGATAGCCGTTTGACATTGAGCATATGATGGATGTGTGTTGGTAGCCGTATGACATCGAGTATATGATGGATGTGTGTTGGTCATAATAGAAGACATATTATTTGGAGGGTCACTGTATATAGTTGTGCAAAATATAAATTGATCTCCTCTAGGAGATACTTTTTGTTGTTCTTGTTTCTTTTTCTGGGAAGGTCACAAGTAATATCTCTAAGAAGGATCCATAATGACGATCGCAGGAGGAAGACATGGAGGGAAAGACCTTCCAACTTGATATCAAGGAGAGACATTGCCAGACATGATACTCAGAGACATGAAGTCTCTAGGAGTAATGTACCTCCCAGGACGGGACTGTGCCAGATAGAAGAGACAAATTCAATGATCAGGGATATAGCAAGTCAAGACTAATTGTAGCACAACTATGATATATCCATTAGAGGAGGAAAACACATTATGAGACTCTGAGGGAGAAGGTGTAGCAGTCCTAATACATGAGTCAATCCATGAGATGTCGAGGAAGCATGCATGGAAGTGGTTCCAGTGTATGTAGAGGCACTCCCAAAGAGGGAGGTGATACTATATCCAGAGGAAGCAGAGATTGAGTTACCTCCAGAGAAGGAGGAAGAGATACCTTCAGTTTCATAGGGAGTAGAGACAGAGGAGGAATCACCTCCATATCCAGAGGGAGTGTTGAGGTTTTTCAACTTCCTAAGACATTGGTTTCATTAGGGAACCTCTATATATCAAGTATGGTACAATATGACTTAGCATGATCAACATTTACCTATGTTTTTTTGGGAAAAGGCATCCATGACTGCAGTGTATGTTTAGAGCAAAAGTCCTCATAATACTTTGAGGAACATGACACCTAAAGAGGCTTTCACCAGAGTGAAGCCTAAGGTTGGACACTTCAAGATATTTGGGTGTCCAGTATACATTCATGTACCCAAGGATAAAAGGATCAAACTAGACCCTTCAAGAAGAAAGTGCTGGTTGTGGAGCCTGATTATCTTCCTGATTCAGAGGTCATTGTTTTTCAGCCATGTTTATACCCCATGAAGTATTTACACCCCAAAATTATGTACACTATTCCACGCGGGGGAGTACAGAGGGGGGGTACCCCCTCTGTGGGGTCCGGGGAGCCTATCCCCCCGGCTGGGGGGTCTGGGGGCAAGCGGGCCCCCAGCGGGGGTTCGGGGGCGAAGCCCCCGAAGAAAAAATTGCCTTATAAAAGTATATTGTAATTTCATTGTAAATCTGGACCGTTCATTATAAAGTCGCAGATCTAACGGTAGAGATTATGTTAGGGTTTTTGCTCTAGAAGGAAACCCTCTTTTATGAGGGAAATGTATTGTGGCTATGTACGATGGTGAATATTGTATTCTGAGAGAGGAGACTGTGAGAGAAAGAAGAGGAAGTTACAACGGGTTTTGCTGTAGGTTGTATCCCTTCAATTGCTGGATAATAATAAAGGAAGGACCTGGCAATTTCTCTGGTGGACGTAGCCCACACTGGGTGAACCACGTAAATCTGTGTCTCTCTTGTATTGTGTGTCTTCTGTGTTTTGTTTCTACATTTTTTTTATTTTATTGCTCCTCGGTCCTGTTTTTTCTAACAACTGGTATCAGAGCGTAAGGTAACTCGGAGGAAAAGAGGGTTCCTGGTTCGAGTGGGAGCAATGTCGGAAGATGGAAAGTTTAGGGTCGAGAAATTTAACGGCCAAAACTACCAGTTATGGAAGATGCATATGGAAGACTATTTATATCAGAAGGATCTATTCCTACCATTGAGCGGAGTAGCAAAGAAGCTGGCGGCCATGAAGGACGAAGAATGGGAGATTCTTGACAGAAAGGCTCTAGGAACGATACGACTGAGCCTGGCAGCATCGGTGGCTTTCAATATTTCGAAAGAAAAGACAACGAAAGGTTTGATGGACGCGTTGGCCAAATTGTATGAAAAACCCTCGGCGTCGAATAAGGTATTTCTAATGAAGAGATTATTTAATATGAAGATGTCAGAAGGTGGGTCTATTGCAGATCATTTAAATGAATTTAATACGATTACTAATCAACTAAGTTCTATAAAAGTGGACTTTGATGA
>JASDQU010010786.1:342421-358464 GCA_032191745.1 Picea mariana | reverse complement strand
TGGGAGTTTCGAGGCAACTCATAACAGGAACTCGCGATATGCGAAGTCATGAAATGATCTAGGTCATCGTATCACCAAGATATCTCGACCGTTGATATGATAGGAGTTATTTTAGAGTTTCGTGAGTTGGGAGTTTTGAGGCAACTCATAGCAGGAGTTCGTGATACGCAAAATCGCGAAGCACCCTCTTTCTTGGCCCCTGGTCAGAGCTCATGGTCATGTTGATGAAGGTTAAGGGAGGAGCTAGCACATCACTAGGCTTGACAACGAAGATCACCGAAATCATGAAATGTCTTTTTGAATAGGGTTGTGGTCACAGCTAGTGGTCACATCAATGGAAGAGAAGGAAAGGAGCTAGTGCATCTAGGCTACACCTCGGAGTTTTGCAAGTTGGGAAAATCAAGGTGACTCACAGTCGATCACCCAAAACGCGAAATCGCGAAACGACTATTGGTTAGGCATATGGTCACTGCCGATAGTCATGTGAAAGGAAGGGGCTTAGCTAGAAAATTTAGTGCCTACTGTGTAAATTTCTCAGGAGGGGAAAAGTTGGAAAAGGCATGAGCGCGCAGATGTTTTATCAGTAACTTCTAGAGATGCACTGATTGTAACTGTAGAAAATGATTGATTGCATCTACCAAAGAATTCGAATAATCTCACAGTGATCGTTAGACGAGCTGAAGAGTCTTGAGGTATCTGTCAGTGGAATGAAGACTCATTATAGAGACGATTGATAGATGGAAAAGCATTAAAGACTATAGCTTCCATAGAAGCCAAAGAGTCTCAGCATAATGACCATGGATGAAGAGAAGACTCAGTGTAATCACCATAGGGGACGAAGTGTTAGGTATGTGATCTGGCAAAGAACTGGGCATTATAAATATATGCAGAATAGAGAAGAGGAGGTTGCTTCTGTTGAGAGTTATTCATGTGGGTAAAAGTAGGTTGTGTACAACAGATGAAACGAATAGAAGAGGCATAACACATAGAACAGAAATGCATATCTGAGAGAGGAAGAGGAAGTCGAGTGTTGGTGCAATTATTTGCATAATATATTACCAAACATAAATTATCAACCAGGATTTGTAATCAAAAGAGTTGATGCACTATATATGCCGATAACAGATAGGTTCCTATGTCTGATGAGTATAGTTCAATCAAGAAAACCATATAAAAAACCAAAACTCTATTTTCACACTTCAAAGATAACACTCTTCACACAGTTCATAAATTAGAAAGAAAAACTTGCAATCATGCACTCAAAATATTTCACCCAGATAATGCCTTGTCCATTTACAAGCTCATGAAGTGGAAAGATGGACTTTGAATAAGTTATTTGTAGCTTCTACTCTTAGCAATCAAATCTAGGGACACTTCAACAATACAACTCCAAACTTAGAAGAGAAAACTGATAACAAAATTTCTCAAGCAAACAATGAATCAAAAGGTTCTTTCTTAGGTGACAAATCTGCTCATTAAAGGCTCATGAAATGAAAAGATGAACTTAAGATCTATCTCCTGGAGCAACTAAGCTAACAAGTGGGATGCTCAATTAAATATTATGTATGGTGAAATATGGAGATCCAATTGTTCTTGCATTACCACACTTTGCAACAAATTCGAATAGTGAAATCAAACAAAATAACATGAAATCAAAATAACAAATACATGAAATGAAAATCCACACTAACAATTTACAATAAGCTTACCAAGATGGATCGGTGGCCCTTGACGATGCCAACATGGAATATTTTAGATCACCAGATGTTAACTTCTAAGAGAGACAAAATCACTGAATTCAATCTGGCATTAATCTCCAATAAGTAGGTTTACAAAAAGAGTCTTTTATGAATCCATTCTACATCATAACAATTCTCCTTTAAGAACCATTCTTACATCATGATAATTCCTCTCTACTCAGACCTATGAGGTCTTATTTATACATAAAATCCATGGAGGAACGGAAGAAACCTAATCCCGAAACTAAGAAAACAATTTTTACAATTTTAGGATAAATCCCAAAAATTTATTTTTTAACAATTTGGGCAGATTCGAGTTAGTTCCCCACCCATATCTCCTAAACCAATTCAAATTTTGAAAAAAATCCCAAGGTATACTCAATTTGTCATATTTTGGACAAAACCCATGTATTATAATTTCTATATATGATACCATATGCACGGCAATCGAGGTGCAAGTTGGCAATTTGAGTTTTTTTGAAAATTTTGGCAGAATCATTCCCCCTGAGCTAGAGGTCCACATCTGCGAAATGGGTGAATTATGACATATGTTTCCTCATGAAAAAATAGTTATGAAAAAAACCCATGAGCCCGATTTTCTTCTAGAAACATTCCAAAATTTCAAATTATGTCTGGTACCAGATTAGCACAGGCTGGTACTGGAATAGGTGGAGCCTTGGTAGCAGAATAGACTAGGTACCGTATCATGCTTCTTAAGAGTCAAAGTGATTAGGATCATACATAATCAAGAATTTAATCGAATTAAATCAATAAAACTAAACAAATCATGCTTTAATCATAAGTTACCTCTTATGCACATGAACAAGGTCATCGGGTGTAATTATGTAGGAAACAATCAATTAGATACACATGGCATAGGTAAAATAGGCTCAGATAGGGGGTAATATAGGGCATTAGAACTGTCAAAATGGAGACTCAACATTCCCCTTAAGTCGTTGCATGTCCTCATGCAACAACGATCTTCAAAATTTCACAATTTTTTATACTCTTCACTCGATCAAGCATTCCTGGAAGTTTCATCCTTCTTCAACTCCTAAGTTCCTATTAAACAATATAAAATTCCTGGCTTATGCTTCACATTCTTACTCATGGAAAAGTAGTTATGGTGACAAAGTGGAGTCATGAGTAATATATTATATATGTTAGTGATTTGACGTTAAGTCTTATCCAATCTGTTTTCGATCAAAGTTAGGAGAAAGGGATGGATGTGACTTTAATACGATTATAGGATAGTGGCCAAGATTTTTCTAAATGACTTTGACTAATAGGCCTCTCTGGCTAGATTACCTTTAAAACAAAAGTGATATAAGCATATTTTAGATATCATTTAAAGAGAGGAACACATAAAGGAATACATCCCAAGATGATTAACTCGTTTTTTATCCAAGTTTTTAGAGATAAAGCTCTTCTTTCTTAGGTAAGGTGAATTATACATACTGAGGGTCCCACTTCTCGTGCAAACCTATTTTTTAAAAATAGAACTCTAAAGTGGATACTTGAAGGTTCCTAAGAACATCATTCGAGAGATACAAAGGTCATCTCCTAGCCTTGATTTGATAATGATTTCTTCAGAATGATACCCAAGGGTTTATGTTTAGTTTTAAGTATGCCACTTTATGTTTTTTAACTCCCTTTACCCAGTGTATCTTTGCTTCCAGCAGGCCTGTTCAGTACCCCGACGGGTTTACCTTAGTACCATACAACCATGGCCCTGCTGCCAACAAGCCTATTCAGTACTCCGGCAGGTTTACTTGTACTTTTTGATACTTCCTTTTTATTATATTACTCAAAATATTTAGAATTATGTATACTGCTCATTGACAGTTTTAGAGTATAAAGAAGGCAGGTGGTACGAGTGTTTTTAAGAGTTATTAGGCACATAATTAATTGTTTGCAATTATCCCAAGGGTGACATCATCCACATTCAACTTAAATCTCAGCTATTCAATGCATAATGTAACATATCGGATAATGACTAAGAGGTCCCTCTAGTTAATCTTATTAGGGTTCTCATGAAATTTCATTGCGGTTTTGCAAGGGCGGTCCACCGCATGAGGTTTTCATCAATACCTTCAAAGAAAACTTGTAAAGATAAACTTAGATAAAAACTTGTTTGAATCAACTAGGTTAGTATTAGACATAATGGTGTCACCACTTTTCAATGGATATTTCAATTAGCAATCACTTCTTCAAAATGACAAGGTAATAACACAAGTTCATCCATTATCATATAGAGCTAAAAGTGAAAATATCTTCTTAAAGGATAGCAAGGATGATTCATTTAGGGTTGAGTGTAGAAATGTAGGAGGAAGATGTACATGAGAGTAAAAACAATTCAACACAAGACTTAAATGATCCTTGATAGAAAGAACATGAAGATATTATCCCATACCTCTAATTACCTGAAGTGAAAACAATGTTAACCACATGACAAAGATCATTTCACTTTGGCATCAGTACCAGATAAGTAATGGAGTAGGTTTCTGTAGTACCGGAACATATAGTATTGGAACAGAGTGACAAGATGAATGATTTTTGCTCATTCATGATGACAACCACTTCACCAAGGAACTCAGTGATAATATACGAGGAGATGTATATGAAGGCTTGCAAAATGTCATAGTATGGAGCGTGCAATAATTGAGATTAACCATATGTTTATTTCATAATTAGTCTAATTTATTTTAGTAAAACGAAAAATGTTGAGTTTAGATGTCCTATTACTCGAAGCATTTAAATCGAGCAGCAAAAAAATTGAGTATAGGATAAGGGCTACAAACACCTCATTACCAGTACCGGATCACCTGAGTACCAGATGGACGCAAGGTTGTGCTTCAGTACCGGAATAACATAGAGTTGTGGTTCAGTACCAGAATAGCGCAGACCTCCTCCTTTGGTACCAGATGAGCACATAGGCGACCATCAGTACCCGATGAGCACATGAATGTTGTTCAATACAGAATGAACGCATACTTTCTCCTTTGGTACTGGATGAGCACAAAAATGACCATTAGTACTGGAATAGTGCAGAGTTGTGGTTCACTATCAGAATAGTGCAGACCTCCTCCCACAGTATCGGATGAATGCAGAGTTAAACATTGTTTGCAGTACCAGATGAACGCAATTCTGTAGTACTGGAATAGAATGGTACCGGAATTCTGAAAATGACTATCAAATCCCAACACTGAACATGTTGATTTGGCCTCACCGACGGAAGTTGCAAAAGAATATGAAGGTTTTAGAAACCACTCCCCCATGCCTAAGGTTTTGCATGGCCTCATGCAAACAATGTAAGATGCTAAAAAGGGATTCTTAGAGAGTTGTGAACATCTGATAAAAACAAACCAATAAAACTAATTAAAACTAGATTTTTATTCATGCTTAAAAACAGAAAATTTAGGGAAAAATGTCAAAAGTTGAATTATTAGCTATGAATAAAATAGTTTGGAATTAACATTCAGTTTCAACTGTTATTAAAATATCACTTAATCGATCATCCTTGTGAAATAGTGGTCTTAAAATAGATTGGTAAATATAAAGCATGAATGCATCATTTTTAACAACTTTAAGGAAAAAGAAGAATTTTGAAGAAATAGGTCATGAAGCACTCCCTTAAGTGTTATCTTCCATTGAAAAGGATGCCTTCTCCATTTTTGAAACCCTTCCAGTATTATGTGTGCATTTGTAGGATGAAGAGATTCCCTTCTCATAAGATTCCAAACAAAATCATCATAACTTTTTTAAAAAGAAATCTACTATAGGAACAAAAGATCTTAAATTTTTGACATTCTCATTTATGAAAAGTATGAAAGATAGGTTGCACTGTACTTATGTGCAGCATTTATTTATTTATTTACCTTTCCTACTCTATTTGAACAAAACAAAATGTCCTTCAAGTATAGGAATACTTCCAGTGAAGCCATGTGTGTAACAGGGTTAGAAATATATCCACACTCAGGTTTAAAAGATAAATGTTAATGCATACCGGAGTATGAAGGACCAACTACTTTGATGATGAGATCAATCAATAAATAAAAGAGTGGTGTGACCTAATAACTAATTGAAGCCATATTTCAATAGGATCGCCATATTCCTATTTCTCTTCTTTGTTTAGGTCACACCGAATGTCCTCCTCTACCATGCAATGCAGATTATCCTCTTCAAGATGATTGGTCTTTGGAGTACATATAGGATCTACTGAGAGACATGCTAAGGATTTCTCAATCTCAGGTTCCACTAGTTTCTCTCCATTGAATTCTATCCATGATTCTTTATTCCCTTCAACAAATTGACAAGAGGAGTCTGACGAGACTTCTAACTCTTCATGTCGAGAGACAACTAGATTCTTGACTGCTGTGAAGATATGCTCTTCTTGATAGGCAGTAATGCCAGCTACTGCCAGAATGCGAGAACGTTCTCGGAGAAACATTCTTCAAGCTCTTGATCATCCTTGAATTACTCTAGCTAGTTGATGATACCTATTTCGCAACACGGATTAGTACAAGGGGGGTTCTTACAACACCCCAAACATGAATTATCATTAAAGATCTAAATTTTAAAATTATCTTCAAAAGAAAAACACACCAAACTTGAACTCCTTACATTACTGGGACCCTGTTGTCATGAGGTTATTAGTTCACACAAGTTAGCTCATCATAAAGAAAACTAAATTTTCATAAATAAAAACATACTTCCATCAAAATAAGAGAGAACAACCTAACTTTGGAGCAATCCCACCAAAGTGGATGCACGTATTACCGTCTTCTCTCCGCCCTTCTCTCATCCATAAAACCAATCCAAAACCATTAAATAAATCTGATTCAAACACTACCTATTACCGTTTACAACTCCCTAGCAACAACGCCAAAATGTTGGTGCAATTATTTGCATAATATATTACCAAACATAAATTATCAACCGGGATTCGTAATCAAAAGAGTTAATGCACTATATATGTTGATAATAGATAGGTTCCTATGTCTGATGAGTATAGTTCAATCAAGAAAACCATATAAAAAATCAATACTCTATTTTCACACATCAAAGATAACACTCTTCACACAGTTCATAAATTAGAAAGAAAAACTTGCAATCATGCACTCAAAAGATTTCGCCCAGATAATGCCTTGTCCATTTACAAGCTCATGAAGTGGAAAGATGGACTTTGAATTAGTTATCTGTAGCTGCTACTCTTAGAAATCAAATCTGGGTACACTTCAACAATACAACTCCAAACTTAGAAGAGAAAACCGATAAAAAAATTTCTCAAGAAAACAATGAATCAAAAGGTTCTTTCTTAGGTGACAAATCTATTCATTCGAGGCTGATGAAATGAAAAGATGAACTTAAGATCTATCTCCTGGAGCAACTTAACTAACAAGTGGGGTGCTCCATTAAAGCTCATGTATGGTGAAATATGGAGATCCAACTGTTCCTGCATTACCACACTTTGCGACAAATTCAAATAGTGAAATAAAAAAAAAAACATGAAATCAAAATAACAAATACATGAAATGAAAATATACACTAACAATTTACAATAATCTTACCAAGTTTGATTGGTGGCCCTTGTCGATGCCAACATGGAATCTTTTAGATCACCAGATGTTAGTTTCTAAGAGAGACAAAATCATTGAATTCAATCTTGCATTAATCTCCAACAAGTAGGTTTACAAAAAGAGTCTTTTCATGAATCCATTCTACATCATAACAATTCTCCTTTAAGAACCATTCTTACATCATGATAATTCATCTCTAATCAGACCTATCAGGTCTTATTTATACATAAAATCCATGGAGGAATAGATGAAACCGAATCCCCAAACTAAGAAAACATTTTTTAGAATTTTAGAATAAATCCCAAAAATCTGTGTTTTTTAACAATTTGGGTAGATTCGAGTTAGTCCCCCACCCATATCTCCAAAACCAATTCCAACTTTAAAAAAATGCCCTCATATTACTTAATTTGTCATATTCTGGACAAAACCCATGTATTATAATTTCTAGATCTGATACCATATGCATGGAAATTGAGGCGCAAGTTGGCAGTTTGAGATTTTTTATAATTTTGGCAGAATCATTCCCCCTGAGCTAGAGGTCCACACGTGTGATATGGGTGAACTATGACTGATGTTTCCTCATGAAAACATCGTTCTGGACAAAGTCTAATTTTCTTCTAGAAACATTCCAAAATTTTGAATTATGTCTAGTACCGGATTAGCACAGGCTGGTACCAGAATAGGTGGAGCCTTGGTACCAGAATAGACTGGGTACCGGATCATACTACTTAAGAGTCAAAGTGATTAGAATCATACATAATAAAAACATTTAATTTAATTAACTCAATAAAACTAAACAAATCATGCTTTAATCATAAGTTACCTCTTATGCATGTGAACAAGGTCATCGGGTGTATTTATGGAGGAAACAGTCAATTTGATACACATGGCATAGGTAAAATAGGCTCAAATAGGGGGTAATATAGGGCATTGGAAGTGTCAAAATGGAGAATCAACACCGAGGTGCACGTGTAGGGACAGAGCATGAGAACGTAAAGCTCAAAAGAGAATGCAAACAGGAAGACATTGATGCATGGATAACATAGCAATGCAACATAACAATGATGAGACTTGTAAGATATTGATAAACATTGTATCACTGTAATAAGTATCAGTTACAATTGTTTTATAATCAGGGTGGTAGGGAGGTGCTAGGGAGGACTGTTGTCCTCAGAGTTTCAAGGGGGTGCTTGAACACAAGGAGTTGTATCTTCCATCTGGTTGTAGCCAGAAAAACCGGGGTGGTAGGGTGGTGCAAGGGAGAACTATTGTTCTCTGTTATACAGGTTGGTGCCTGTGTGATTAGAAGTTGGTGCTTCCATCCAATTGGTGCTAGAATACTCACGGAGTTGGTGCTTCCTTCTAGTGGGTGCTAGAGAAACCAGAGAGTTGGTACTCTCAGCAAGTTGCTACTTGTAAAACAGAGGTTGTAGCCTCAAGAAGAGTTGGAGCTCATAAGATTGATAATCTACAGAAAATAAAGATTACTTATCATATCAAGAAGAAGAGATTTTTCCCTTTATGGGTTTCCTTAGGAAATATCTGTCTCTATATATTTCATGTGTGTGATTAATGTTGAATATTCTATGGCCTACTTCCCTGCTTTATTGTGATCGTCATTGAGTATTCGGTAAAGAGTTTAAAATGGGCATAATTGTTTAAGCACAGTAACAACTGATTCACCCCCCCTCTCAGTTGTCCAACAATGTTTCCCAAGGAAGACGATTTTAGACAACTGAAGGGCTGAATGGAAGCTTTGGAGATACATAATGCATACATTGTTGTGGCTTCTCACTTGGATGGTGCATTGTATGGGTGGGAAATTCACTCCCCCATTGAGACAATACTCTAGACAAAAATATTAAAATGTTGTTGTCCAAAGAGGTGCTTTTGGAACCATTCACCTCCATGTTTCTCATGACTGCTGATGAAAGATGCTATGATTTTAGTTTTCTCTTTTAAGTCATATGAACAATTTAATGTCTTGGTTTCCCCTCAAGGGAAGATTTTTTTGGCTACCCAGATATTATCATGGTCTCTTTTGGTTGGAACAACCATGCTTTCTCTATACACTCTATTTATAATTAATACAATAGATACTTACCTTGAAAAAAAATCCATGGAATGTTATGGGAAAAAATGGTTTATATTATGCTTAACTCTATATTGTAGGCGGGTGAACTTCTCTACACCAAGTGGTATTAGAAAGTAGTATATACTCTAACATGGGAGATATGTTAGGGACATTAGAACAAGAAGATTGTTGAAGAAATTAATGCAATAGATATTTGTTTAAAAAAAATCTCTTCAATGTTATGGGAAAATATGATTTATATTGTGCTTAATTCTATATTGTAGGGGGATAAACTTCTCTACATCAAATGGTATTAGAAGTAGTATATACTCTAGTATGGGAGAGGTGTTAGGGACATTAGAACAAGAAGATGAAGATGGTTGAAGAAATAAAAAATTAACAAAATGAAAATGGAGAAATTAAGATATTATTAGATGAATGAAAAAATAAAGCTTGAAAAGATGTTAGGGACATTAGAACAAGAAGATGTTTGGAGAAATAAAGAATTAACAAAATGAAAATACATAAAACTATAATGAAGAATAACGAAGAAATGAAGATATTATTAGATGAATGAAAAAATGAAGTTTGAAAACTTTAACCATTGATATTTCCACTCATGAAGATATTGTTAGATGAATGAAAAAATGAAGCTTGAAAGTTTTAACCATGGATTTCCACTCATGGATTAAGATATGATCACTATTAAGCTTTTGGAGGATTTCATTACATTTTATGTAGACATTAACGTTCTTTATTTAGGATCAACTATGGTCAGTGGTGGTTGATTTGGAACATGGCCCAAAGGTTTATTTTTTTTATAATGGTGAGGAGATTTAAAAAAGGGAGCTTTTGAATATTATATAGAAAAAAATGAAATGGTTTCAAAATAAAAGAGAGATAAAGATCAATAAATACAATATTACTTTGAAATTTTTTTTTTTTTTATGAAGGATAGGTAATCTATGTGAATTTGTTATTCTTGGTAATAGAAGTAAGATGAAAATTAATGTTATAGTATAGATAAAGGAGATAGTCACTTAAAATGATAGATGGTGAAATATTTGATGTATGAAGATTCAAAGAAATTTGTATGGTTTGAATTGTGAGACTGAATATTTGGTTACATGAGGGATGTCCTTTGAAGGTTTGACATTGAAGATAAATATATGATTTAGTGTTTTGTATTGAATTAGCTCCTAATTTATCATACTGAATATGTTGCAAGGGAAGCATAGTTGAAAGGTTTTATTAATTAAGGATTTGTTCATATTTCTTTAGGGACAATGGTTTTTAACATTGTAATGGTGATCCAGATTATTTTCAGCATGAAATGAAAGTGAATATATAGTAAAACAATGTACAGAGATATTTCAGATATCCAATAATATAACATAAATGTATTAAAGATGCAACCATAAACAAAGAGATACAGTAATACACAATTTTCTATTAATGAGTGAAAATGTATTGTGATATCCCCAAAAATAAAATAATTTTGAAATCAAATTAAGAGAGAACAACCTAACTTTGGAGCAATCCCACCAAAGTGGATGCACGTATTACCGTCTTCTCTCCGCCCTTAGCTCATCCATAAAACCAATCCAAAACCATTAAAGAAATCTGATTCAAACACTACCTATTACCGTTTACAACTCCCTAGCAACAACGCCAAAATGTTGGTGCAATTATTTTCATAATATATTACCAAACATAAATTATCAACCGGGATTCGTAATCAAAAGAGTTGATGCACTATATATGTTGATAATAGATAGGTTCCTATGTCTGATGAGTATAGTTCAATCAAGAAAACCATATAAAAAACCAATACTCTGTTTTCACACTTCAAAGATAACACTCTTCACACAGTTCATAAATTAGAAAGAAAAACTTGCAATCATGCACTCAAAAGATTTCGCCCAGATAATCCATTGTCCATTTACAAGCTCATGAAGTGGAAAGATGGACTTTGAATTAGTTATCTGTAGCTGCTACTCTTAGAAATCAAATCTGGGTACACTTCAACAATACAACTCCAAACTTAGAAGAGAAAACTGATAACAAAATTTCTCAAGCAAACAATGAATCAAAAGGTTCTTTCTTAGGTGACAAATCTATTCATTAGAGGCTCATGAAATGAAAAGATGAACTTAAGATCTATCTCTTGGAGAAACTAAACTAACAAGTGGGATGCTCCATTAAAGCTTGTGTATGGTGAAATATGGAGATCCAACTGTTCCTGCATTACCACACTTTGCAACAAATTGAAATAGTGAAATAAAAAAAATAAAAAAAAATAACATGAAATCAAAATAACAAACACATGAAATGAAAATCTACGCTAACAATTTACAATAAGATTACCAAGTTGGATCGGTGGCCCTTGCCGATGCCAACATGGAAGCTTTTAGATTACCAGATGTTAATTTCTAAGAGAGACAAAATCACCGAATTCAATCTTTCATTAATCTCCAACAAGTAGGTTTACAAAAATAGTCTTTTCATGAATCCATTCTACATCATAACAATTCTCCTTTAAGAACCATTCTTACATCATGATAATTCCTCTCTACTCAGACCTATGAGGTCTTATTTATATATAAAATCCATGGAGGAATGGATGAAACTGAATCCCCAAACTAAGAAAACATTTTTTAGAATTTTAGAATAAATCCCAAAAATCTGTGTTTTTTAACAATTTGGGCAAATTCGAGTTAGTCCCCCACCCATATCTCCAAAACCAATTCCAATTTTTAAAAAAGGCCCTCATATTACTTAATTTGTCATATTCGGGACAAAACCCATGTATTAGAATTTCTAGATCTGATACCATATGCATGGAAATCGAGGCACAAGTCAACAGTTTGAGATTTTTTATAATTTTGGCAGAATCATTCCCCTTGAGATGGAGCTCCACACGTGTGATATGGGTGAATTATGACTTACGTGTCCTCATGAAATCATCGTTTTGGACAAAACCCATGAGTCCGATTTTCTTCTAGAAACATTCCAAAATTTTGAATTATGTCTAGTACCGGATTAGCACAGGCTAGTACCAGAATAGGTGGAGCCTTGGTACCAGAATAGACTGGGTACCGGATCATGCTGCTTAAGAGTCAAAGTGATTAGAATCATGCATAATCAAACATTTAATCGAATTAACTCAATAAAACTAAACAAATCATGCTTTAATCATAAGTTACCTCTTATGCATGTGAACAAGGGCATCGGGTGTATTTATGGAGGAAACAGTCAATTAGATACACATGGCATAGGTAAAATAGGCTCAAATAGGGGGTAATATAGGGCATTGGAAGTGTCAAAATGGAGAATCAACACCGAGGTGCACGTGTAGGGACAGAGCAGGAGAACATAAAGATCAAAGAAGAATGCAAACAGGAAGACATTGATGCATGGATAACATAGCAATGCAACATAACAATGATGAGACTTGTAAGATATTGATAAACATTGTATCACTATAATAAGTTTCAGTTACAATTTTTTTATAATCAGGGTGGTAGGGAGGTGCTAGGGAGGACTGTTGTCCTCAGAGTTTCAAAGGGTGCTTGAACACAAGGAGTTGTATCTTCCATCTGGTTGTAGCCAGAAAAACCAGGCTGGTAGGGTGGTGCAAGGGAGAACTATTGTTCTCTATTATACAGGTTGGTGCCTGTGTGATTAGAAGTTGGTGCTTCCATCCAATTGGTGCTAGAATACTCACGGAGTTGGTGCTTCCTTCTAGTGGGTGCTATAGAAACCAGAGAGTTGGTACTCTCAACATGTTGCTACTTGTAAAACAGAGGTTGTAGCCTCAAGAAGAGTTGGAGCTCATAAGATTGATAATGTACAGAAAATAAAGATTACTTATCATATCAAGAATAAGAGATTTTTCCCTTTATGGGTTTCCTTAGGAAATATCTGTCTCTATATATTTCATGTGTGTGATTAATGTTGAATATTCTATGGCCTACTTCCCTGCTTTATTGTGATCGTCATTGAGTATTCGGTAAAGAGTTTAAAATGGGCATAATGGTTTAAGCACAGTAACAACTGATTCACCCCCCCCTCTCAGTTTTCCAACAATGTTTCCCAAGGAAGATGATTTTAGACAATTGAAGGGTTGAATGGAAGCTTTGGAGATACATAATGCATACATTGTTGTGGCTTCTCACTTGGATGGTGCATTGTATGGGTGGGAAATTCACTCCCCCATTGAGACAATACTCTAGAAAAAAATATTAAAATGTTGTTGTCCAAAGAGGTGCTTTTGCAACCATTCACCTCCATGTTTCTCATGACCGCTGATGAAAGATGCTATGATTTTAGTTTTCTCTTTTAAGTCATATGAACAATTTAATGTCTTGGTTTCCCCTCAAGGGAAAATATTTTTGGCTACCCAGATATTATCATGGTCTCTTTTGGTTGGAACAACTATGCTTTCTCTATACACTCTATTTATAATTAATACAATAGATACTTACCTTGAAAAAAAATCCGTGGAATGTTATGGGAAAAAATGGTTTATATTATGCTTAACTATATATTGTAGGTGGGTGAAATTCTCTACACCAAGTGGTATTAGAAAGTAGTATATACTCTAACATGGGAGATATGTTAGGGACATTAGAACAAGAAGATTGTTGAAAAAATTAATGCAATAGATATTTGTTTAAAAAAATTCTCTTCAATGTTATGGGAAAATATGATTTATATTGTGCTTAAATCTATATTGTAGGGGGGTGAACTTCTCTACATCAAATGGTATTAAAAGTAGTATATACTCTAGTATGGGAGAGTTGTTAGGGACATTAGAACAAGAAGATGAAGATGGTTGGAGAAATAAAAAATTAACAAAATGAGAATGGAGAAATGAAGATATTATTAGATGAATGAAAAAATGAAGCTTGAAAAGATGTCAGGGACATTAGAACAAGAATATGGTTGGAGAAATAAAGAATTAACAAGATGAACATACATAAAACTATAATGAAGAATAACTAAGAAATGAAGATATTATTAGATGAATGAAAAAATGAAGTTTGAAAGCTTTAACCATTGATATTTCCACGCATGAAGATATTTTTAGATGAATGAAAAAATGAAGCTTGAAAGCTTTAACCATGGATTTCCACTCATGGATTAAGATATGCTTTTGGAGGATTTCATTACATTTTATGTAGACATTAACGTTATTTATTTAGGATCAACTATGGTCATTGGTTGATTTGGAACATGGCCCAAAGGTTTAATTTTTTTTAGTAATGGTGAGGAGATTTAAAAAAGGCAGCTTTCAAATATTATATATAAAAAAATGAAATGGTTGCAAAATAAAAGAGAGATAAAGATCAATAAATAGAATATTACTTTGAAGATTTTTTTTTTTTTTATGAAGGATAGGTAATCTATGTGAATTTGTTATTCTTGGTAATAGAAGTAAGATGAAAATTATTGTTATAGTATAGATAAAGGAGATAGTCACTTAAAATGATAGATGGTGAAATATTTGATGTATGAAGACTCAAAGAAATTTGTATGGTTTGAATTGTGAGACTGAATATTTGGTTACATGAGGGATGTCCTTTGAAGGTTTGACATTGAAGATAAATATATGAATTAGTGTTTTGTATTGAATTAGCTTCTAATTTATCATATTGAATATGTTGCAAGGGAAGCATAGTTGAAAGGTTTTATTAATTAAGGCTTTGTTCATATTTCTTTAGGGATAATGGTTGTTAACATTGTAATGGTGATCCAGATTATTTTTAGCATGAAATGAAAGTGAATATATAGTAAAACAATGTACAGAGATATTTCAGATATCCAATAATATAACATAAATGTATTAAAGATGCAACCATAAACAAAGAGATACAATAATACACAATTTTCTATTAATGAGTGAAAATGTATTGTGATATCCCCAAAAATAAAATAATTTTGAAATCAAATTAAGAGAGAACAACCTAACTCTGGAGCAATCCCACCAAAGTGGATGCACGTATTACCGTCTTCTCTCCACCCTTAGTTCATCCATAAAACCAATCCAAAACCATTAAAGAAATCTGATTCAAACACTACCTATTATCGTTTACAACTCCCTAGAAACAACGCCAAAATGTTGGTGCAATTATTTGCATAATATATTACCAAACATAAATTATCAACCGGGATTCATAATCAAAAGAGTTGATGCACTATATATGTTGATAATAGATAGGTTCCTATGTCTGATGAGTATAGTTCAATCAAGAAAACCATATAAAAAACCAATACTCTATTTTCACACTTCAAAGATAACACTCTTCACACAGTTCATAAATTAGAAAGAAAAACTTGCAATCATGCACTCAAAAGATTTCACCCAGATAATGCCTTGTCTATTTACAAGCTCATGAAGTGGAAAGATGGACTTTGAATTAGTTATCTGTATCTACTACTCTTAGAAATCAAATCTGGGTACACTTCAACAATACAACTCCAAACTTAGAAGAGAAAACTGATAACAAAATTTCTTAAGAAAACAATGAATCAAAAGGTTCTTTCTTAGGTGACAAATCTATTCATTAGAGGCTCATGAAATGAAAAGATGAAATTAAAATCTATCTCTTGGAGCAACTAAACTAACAAGTGGGATGCTCCATTAAA
>JASDQU010010786.1:311038-328645 GCA_032191745.1 Picea mariana | reverse complement strand
GAGAGAGAGAGAGATTTGTATACATAATTATAAAAAAAAATTGTGTTCTTGGCTTGCATGTTAGGTGGAGGTGGAGATGGAGCTTGGCCCAGATTTTAAAGTTTTAGGGGGTTTCAGGCAGGTTTTTTCAGGGTTGTTTACAGGACACTTAGCTTAGCTTTCCTCTAGAGTTAGGAGGGTAGGTGGGTAGGTGGCCTTTGGTCCCAGATTTTAAACTATAGCTCTGATACCATGTGTAAGGTCTCTGTCCCCACAGAGCCTTATAAAAAAAATGCTAAAATAACGAATAAAGAAAATTATATGCTTTACAATTTCATCATTAAAACATAAATTAAATTTATCAACAGCATGAAAGTAAATTTAATCAACAACCACATAACACAGAAAATTCATGAAATTACATACCTCTATCTAATGTTAATTCCCCAATCTACGGTTGTCCTCTCCACTGCTCTGCCTGACCTCTGCCCAAAACTGAATCTTTCCTCCATGCTAGCTAGGAACAGAGCCTGTCCGGCTCCCTAGCTCCAAGATTCCATGAGGATTCCTGGCCCTCGAGCCCAAAACTCCCAACAACCTGGTGCACCCCTATAACAGTCCACCCAAACTCTAGACCAAACCAGAAAATACCCAACAAAAAATACAGTCCTTCCCTCTGAATAATGTTTCCTCTCCCCAAAATTTCATAATCATCTCTCGAAGGTCTCTGCCCCCTCATATCCTCCTCCCATTCATCGACTCCTACCCTCCTTTAATTCCACCCACCTTATCCCTCCATTTAATACCTTATCCCTCCACTCAATGCTTCATCCCCCTGCATACGTAAAGTTTTATATTAATGAATTAAAAGTTATTAAGCATTTAATTCTTTACCATAAACATTAAATGTGTTAATCAATCAATTAACTAATTAATCAACATATATTCAAGTAGTTAATTAATTAATTAATTACTATTATTAATTAATTAATATTATTAATAAATATTCATTATTTAACTAATACATATTAGGACAGTTAATTATTTAATTAATTATTCTTGATAAATCTTAAGAAATCATTTAGCTAGGGTTGTTACAAGCACCCTACCGAATGAGTCTACCAGAACTGACAGAATTAAAAATACAATTACAGGAATTGTTGGAGAAAGAGTATATCAGACCAAGTGTCTCGCCATGGGGAGCACCAGTCTTCTTTGTGAAAAAGAAAGAGGGTACTCTAAGACTATGTATCGATTATAAACAATTGAACAAAATGACCATTAAGAACAAATACCCCTTACCAAGGATAAATGATCTGTTCGATCAAGTTGGTGGGGCCAAGATCTTTTCAAAATTGGATTTACGATCCGGTTATCATCAAGTTAGGATAAAGGACGAGGACATAAAAAAACCAGCTTTTTGAACAAGATATGGACACTACGATTTTGTAGTCATACCTTTTGGACTCACTAACGCACCAACCACATTTATGTGCTTGATGAATAACATTTTCAGTCAATACTTAGACAAGTTCGTAGTAGTATTTATCGACGATATTATGGTCTATTCAAAGATGGAAAAAGAACATGATGAACACTTAAGGATAGTTTTGCAAATGTTGAGGAAACACAAGTTGTACGCCAAATTTGACAAGTGTGACTTTTATCAAAAAGAGATACAATATTTAGGACATGTCATTTCCTCGGAAGGTATTGTCGTAGACCCAGAAAAGATAAAAGACATTATGGAATGGACAGTACCTAAGGATGTGGCATCACCGGATATTATCGCAGACTTATAGAAGGGTTTTCTAAGATATCCCACCCTATCACGTCATTAAAAAAGAAAGGGACCAATTTTAACTGGTCGCAAAAGTGTCAAGACGGTTTTAACAAGCTAAAATAATTATTGACATTGACACCCATTTTGAAGGTAGCAAACCCAGATAAAGACTTCATAGTATGCGTTGATGCAAGTAAAGAGGGACTAGGTGGTGTTCTAACTCATGAAGGGCACATGATTTGTTACGAGTCCCGGAAATTAAAATAACACGAGGGAAATTATGTCACTCATGACTTAGAATTGGCAGTAGTAATACATGCCTTAAAAATGTGGCAAAACTACATAACGGGAAGGAAATTTCTACTATTGACAGATAATGGCGATGTGAAATATCTACTTAACCAACCAGACCTTAATGCAAGACAAGAAAGGTGGCTAGCCTTCCTGAGAGACATCGACTTCAAGGTCAGACATATCAATGACAAAGAAAATAAAGTAGCATACGCTTTAAGCAGAAGAGTCCATGGGTTATTTGAAGTAAATATCAGCAAGGCAGAAAGTGATCTGGAAAAAATGGTAAGGACGACCGGTATTAGTGATGGAAATTACACTAATATGATGGCATAATTATGAAATAGTACCACAGACTCAAATAAACCAGATCTAAGTATCGACAAGAAGGGACTATTACGATTTAAAAACAGACTTTACATACCAGATTCAACAGAGTTAAAATTAATAGTTTTGGACGAAGTGCATAAGAAACCATATTCAGGTCATCTAGGTTACCAAAAAATGATATCAGCACTTAGAAAATTGTTTTACTGGCCTAATATGAAAGACGAAACAACAGAATACTTGGTTAAGTGCTAGGATTGTCAGTAGGTTAAGGTCGAACACCAACATCCAACTAGCCTATTACAACCATTACCAGTACCAGAATGGAAATGGAAGACCATATCGCTGGACTTTATAACAGGTTTTCCAAAAACTCAGAAACATAATGATTCTATCATGGTTGTAATCGATAAACTCAGTAAGCCTGCATCCTTTATTTCTGTAAAGTCTACTTTTAAAGCTATAAACATTGCTGAAATATTCATGAAAGAAATTTTTACACTGCATGGTATTCCTAAAATGGTGATTTCAAATAGAGACATAAAATTCACATCCGCTTTTTGGAAGGAATTTTTTGCAGGGCTAAATACTAATTTGAATTTCAGTACGAGTTATCATCCACAAACGGATGGACAGACAGAAAGGACAAACCAAATCATAGAGAATATGCTCTGCATGTATGTAAGAACAAACCTGAACAAGTGGGAAGACTACCTACACTTGGTAGAATTTGCATATAACAATGGGTACCAAACTTCGGCTAAGTTGAGCCCTTTCGAAACACTGTATGGCAGAAAGTGTACAACTCCAATTAGCTGGGATAACCCGCCTGACCGATTCATGGTTGGACAAAATATGCTCCAAGAAATGAAGAACATGGTAAGGAAGGTACAACATAACTTGAAAGAAGCACAGGATAGACAAAAGAGCTATGCAGATTAGAAAAGAAGAGACTTGGAATTTCAAGTAGGAGACCATGTTTATTTGAAGGTCAAAGCTCGAAAAATCTCATTGAAGTTAGGGAATTGTGCCAAGATGACACCCAGGTTTTGTGGGCCCTTCGAGATACTAGCTCGAATTGGAGTTGTAGCATATCAACTTGCACTTCCAGCTAATCTAAGAATTCATAATGTATTTCATGTGTCTTTGTTGAAAAATTATATTCATGATCCTACTCATATGATTGATTAGAAATTGGTGCAGGTGGAACCCGAAGGTGAGTTCCAGGTGGAAGCCCTGGGAATTATGGACCGAAGAGAAATATCTCTTCGGAACAGAGCCATCGCTTAGGTAAAGGTGCAATGGAAGCACTTTAGTCTTGAGGAGGCCACTTGGGAATTAGAGAGAGATTTGTGGAAATCTCATCCAATCCTGTTCCAGGAAAGGAACAAACGTTGAGGACAGTGTTTTACTGAAGGGGGAAAGGATGTGATATCCCCAAAAATAAAATAATTTTGAAATTTGAATTTGCTGGAAATTTATTTCCGTTTTTAGTAAATTTGAATTTGGAAAATTTTTGCCATTTATGGCAATTCTGAATTTCGAGTTAGATATTTGTAATTAATTATTATGACTGTTGGGAAAAGTTCTGATTGGACTCAACTAACTATTTGACTATGACACTTGTATATAAAAAAAAGAATATTTATATTAATTGCAGGAGCACAAATGGAACAACCATGTTAAAATCAGCTGACCATGACTCCATGAGTGGGGAACAAGTTGGAACTACCTCTGGGTTGATTATTACAAGTGGAAAATCAGAGATTTGGCCATTGGTAGCTCTTGAAAATCAGGGATTTAGAAAGATGTGAAAATCCCCCCCAAAGGGAGGGAAAAAGACCTGAGAAAAATTGATAAATAACATATGCGAGGAGGCAGGATGTTGCCAAGTATGTTGGGGAAAAGTATTTTTGAGCTCTCTTGTTGTTATGAACACTACAGATTGAGTGTGAGGCAAGAGGAGTTTGCTGAAACGGATTTTCCTTGCTATTATGAGCACTTCTGAGTAAGTGTGAGGCAAGAGGATAACTGTTGGAATTGAAGGATATTATTGAGGAGGAGTTCTGAGTTAGCCCTCATGCACTCATGGTCGGGATAGGGGGTGAACTGGGAAAGTGATTTGGCTGCCCTATTCTACGGTTGGGAGGAACATGGTTGTTCCCTTTGTCTTCTCGTGATCTGGTTCAGATATGTTTCTCTACTCCTTTTATGTTTGAATGATTTTATATCTGATGCAATGTATTTGTTAAATCAGAATTGAAATGATTTCCATTTTATGTTCGAATGATTTTGATATCTGATGTCATGTATTTATTAAATCTGAACGAACGATAGAATTGGCCTTTTATTGGTTATGATAGTTGAAAGGATTTGTGCATGGTTAAATTCTGGAAGAAACCTCCTCTAAATTAGATTCACTGTTATTTTCTTTCTTTATTCGTTGTTTGAGTGAAATCAATGTTGAGATTGGCATATTAGGAGTGAAGGTTATGTTGTAATTTCATTAATCTAACTGTATGAATAATGTCGATAACATCATTCTGAGTGTTGTAGACTATGCCACTCTTTCCTTTCCATTAAATAGACTGTGTAGAGATAGATCTGTAGCTGATGTAGGAATACTGACTATTATACCAGTTTTCCCTTATAGTTCATTAACCTAACCTGTATAAAGGTATCTCAAACAAGAGAATACAGAAACAGAAAATCATACTATAATTTGCAATGACAGATCTATTATATGAACTACTTTAATAGTAAAGGAACCAGATGCACCCTTTCTTATTACGAAAATTTCCTTTGCCCAAGGCTGTACCAATTCGGCTATTCATATTTAGACTTTCCTATTTTAATAACGATGCACAAAAAAAAATAAAAAAATAAGAAGTGTCGAATCGCGATATGCGAAAGGGATGTGGACCCAACATTTCAGGATTTTGGGGTTTTCGAACACCTGATGCATAAACAAAAATGAAAAAAGAAGTGTCGAATCGCGAAATGAAAAAGGGTTGTGGGCCCAACATTTCAGGATTTTGGGGTTCAGAATTTTGAGGTTAGTAAAGAAAAGGAACTCTGCGCATATGTAATAAGCAAATCGTGAATGCCGAAATATCAACTTTGTATTTTATCTTCTTATAAAATATGCTTAGTCTTTGTTTGAATGATTCATGTATCTGATTTTATGCGTCTAATTGTGCTCAGTTGAAATAATTTCCATGGAAGACATCTATTCGTTGTAAAAATTTTATGTTCAAAGACTAAATTCTAGGAATGGTTCCTCCTGAAACAAAATGCTAGAAAAAACTATCTACATATGAACTTGAAAGAACAGATCCACCTACAGGAGCATATTTAACTCTGAAATCAAAATTCTAGGTAGGATTGTCTATGTATAGATGAGATTGAAAGGTACCGATCTATTTGTAGGCATATGTGTACATCTGTAATTGAAGTTGTAGAAGATCTAGCTTTGAATAATTGAATTGGAGGAAGCCTGTACATATAGTACTTTGGGGTTTCGAGGTTCAGGGTTTCAGAGTTTCGCGATTCGGGATTTTGCGACTCCGGCGACAACAATACTAGGCCCTTCAAACTCCTGGGTCTCGAAATGATGAAAAGGGATTAATAGGTTTTGGATCCTCCTTTATCCCCCATCCATACGATCACGCCCGATGACCTGGGGCTAACTCCACAAAGCATATCGGGGTTTCGTGTACCGGGATTTCGCGAGTTGTGAAAATGAGGGCTATTGCCTTTGGGTTTTCTGGGTGCTGAAATGATGAAACCTATTCACAGTAAATTGATTCGGGATTTCGTGAGTTGCGAAAATGAGGAGTCTTGACCTTTGGTTTCCTGGGTGCCAAAACACCGACCGGTAGCCACGTGTTCCTCCGATGGATGGCTGCGACCTTTAGCCACAATCAACAGTTTTGATCTTTTCAGGATGATCAATGGTCATGATCAAATCTTGGCTTTCTCCTTTTCGGAATTTGGGAGAGTCTTCACTCCCCTGCATGCACCAGGTTTAAACCTCACACATATTTTTTGGATCTGATGACTCTCGCAGTTTCGGCACTTCTCCTCGAAGTGTCTCCATCGTTCATTTCAATTGTTCTCCTGTGCGTCCTCCTAGAGGTTAA
The DNA here is from genome assembly GCA_032191745.1 of Picea mariana. Taxonomy (NCBI): domain Eukaryota; kingdom Viridiplantae; phylum Streptophyta; class Pinopsida; order Pinales; family Pinaceae; genus Picea; species Picea mariana. Next base: position 322,123 of record JASDQU010010786.1, on the reverse strand, counting down.
ACTCTGTGTTCCTAGATCCTTTCTCCAACTGATCTAATGACAGTTGTCCTCCCACCTGAGCTTTATCTTTCTAAGCTCTCAAGGGTTCCTTCGACCTAAGCTTAGATATTGCCTAGATACATATAAGCATGTTAGAGTAGTATGAGAATTAAGGGAAGTAATAGAATTATGGAAGAATTTATCCATATAAGATTTTCTATTAGAAGTAAAATTGACTAGTGTAATAATGTCATTATGGAAAGAAATGAATCTTACCTTCTCTTAAATTCTAAGCTTAAACGAAATTGAATTATGTCATAGAAATTTTTTTTTTATAGTGAATTTGAGGTACATTACATGTACAAAGACTGTAAAAATATAGAGTGAAAGACTCGCTAGAATGGTGGTAGATTATCTCTGAGAAGAGATGTTCCTGCTACTCACATTTGCAAGAAGATGATTTTACAATATGGCTCCAAAGGCCTTTTTATCATAAATAAAATCCAAAACACTAACCCCAGAAGATGAAAATCCAACAATTTTGTGGACCCCATTTTGGGTTGTTTGGTGTATCAACTTCCCGAGGGCATAGCTTTGGCATACGATCTCCATTTGGGGTGCACAATAGCTCATTGGAAAGGTATTATCGAGGAGATTCATTTTGGTGCATAAATAAAAGCCTTTAATTATCATTGAGAATCTCGATCGTGAAAAACCTTCATTTAGGACCTCAAAATGGCTCCAGAAGTTAACAACTGCTAAAAATAGTAAATTACCTGTAATGATCCCCAAATTTACCAATTAAAAAAAATTATTTTTTAGGGTCATTGGAATTATTCAAACTCTTTCAATACCTTTCAATATTTTCTTAACTATAACTATAGAGTAATTTTATTACTTCTTTTATCTCCCACAATTTACACTTACCATTTTTTTGATAAGTTGTAAATACAAGACTCTATCTCAATCCTATTCTCCAAGGAAGGTGAAAAGTAGCTTAATAACTTAAACAAAAATATATATATACACCATAGAATTTCCATTCTAATAGCGCAACCATAGGGCATACTATGGAATTACATAGATGCATACAATGACCCCTAGGCTAAATATATTGATTAATCCCTAGGTCGTATGTGGAAAGTCTTTGTTAACCGAGTTATTACTAACACGACACCAATACGTATAAGTGTTAATATTCATAAAGTTTATGACTAGACAGTTGGTACAAGCTACTCATTTCTTGTTGTTTAGCACTCCCATTTAAATTAACCCTAGCACAAGGTCTAACGAATCCGACAATAAGAGTAAAAATTTAACTAAATTGAAAGAAAAGGATAAGTTGTAAACCTAAACTAACTTTCATTGCATTTTCCATCAACTTGATGCGATATCGACATAAATATGACTGTCACATGGCCTAGGTACAACTCGTCACTATCACCATTGATCTATTCGGGCGAGGGTTTCCTAAGGCTATTGTTTCACTCTTCACCTTTTTCTCTGTATATTTGCGAAAAGAAACTCTGCAACACTAACCCTAATGTTAATCTCAGTAACATGGCCCAACTCATGGAGTTGGGGCTCATTCTAAGTGGAAAGGAGGCACTCACTAGTCGACCACCACCCTATGTGAGGTAAGTCTCTTCTTGGTTGTTTTTTTGAACTCTCTGTGAATTCTAAAAGATCACCATGTGCACCAGTTGCCCTCTAACTCCTATTAAGTCTATTGGTCTTGACTTTCATGGTCTGAGATAACATTTTTAAAGGTTGGTAGCATACTTGGTCGTGCCCAGGGTTTTTCCGTGACTCCATTTTAAAATCTTTGTATTAGTTTTTCTTCCAAAAAAAACACTTATACCATTCAACAGACATTTTCTTTATGAGTACACTCGTGGGGAGTCCCAGACTGTAATATAGCCAAAGGGAGGAAAAGTTTCCCACAGTTTATGAGCTAGTTCGGTTCTGTTAAATAAAGTCGTGTTTACTGTGTCTTTGGTTGTTTTATTCTGTGTTATTAGTGGTTACACAATCCGGTATAAATACAAATGCTTTGTCTGAGCCTTTTTTTTTAGATCTCTCTGCTTTGGCATAACTCATTTTCTATTTGTTGTTTAACTATATGCTTCGTGGATTTTCTTGGGTTTTATATCTTAGTTAGGAACTAGGTTTTCTTTTGTGTGAAAGGCGTTTTCACCTACGCAGTATAAGTTTATGGCTTCATTCCGATGAGTTTTAAATTGATAGGTATGAATATTATATAGTACTCTTGTGCCTCTATTTAAATATTTCAAAAATCAAATCTCTTAATTCTGTGAATATACTGCTCGATGCCTGTCATGACTCACTTTCATTTTGAAGAGAATGACAAAATTTAGTAGGATTATCAACTATGTGTACAGGGAGTTCTTTTGTCTGAAAAGAAAATGCACCTCCAACATCTGGCCTGTAAACTTGTTAATTGTGGTCCACGTCATTATATTGTGAATATTTAGGTTGTAAGGTGACTGTTTGAACAAACCCTCAAGCTCATCTAAGTTATACTCCCAGTGGGTTTATATATTAATTGCCTCAGGTTCTGTGGTCTTTAAGAAAAATGGTGTGTGTAACTCAACTGAATTTCCATTTTTATCAGCAATCCCCATATTTAAGAAACTAGTTTTGGTGTCCCGTAACTTTGTAGTTTTTGAGTTGGGAAAAAAGATAATTCTTCTATGTGATTACACTCTACCTTCTGCAGCTTTTGTCATTCTGGAAAAATTTTGATTACTGGTCAAATTCACTTTGTTAGCATAAGGAAGGAATTTTAAGTATTTCAAACTCTGTTCTTGCATTCTGTGTTTTGAAACTTGGATGATTACCTTTCCTTCAACATAGATAAAAATATTACAGGTAAAAATTCGAAGGCAAAAAATGCCTCTGTATGACATGTATGGTTCTGGAGAAATAATCGGATTATCGAAATATAAATTGTTTAGTATAGGTTTTCTTGCTTGTTTATATTCCAGGATTTAAGCTTGTTAATACTTTGGTTACTAGTCTAATGATGGGACCCTTGTTGCATTGCAAGGGTACCCATCAGAACTTTCCAAATCCACTTCTCCCCTTCGGGCTTAGGGACAGATTGTTTAAATGACACCGACTAAAGTGCACCCGCGCCAACCTCGAGGTAAGTACTAATACTGTGTAGGAGCCTTTGTTTTCTTAATTGATTTATCTTTACTATTTAAATTTACTTTTTCTATGTTTTGAAACTAATTATCCAAATCTATTTTCCTACAAGACCCGTATAGTCACAATCAAAGGATAAGGACAATGAATTACTAAAAAAAAAAGGTATTCGAGTTTCCGTTTTTAATATTTAGGTTTGAAGGATTCATATTCGTGTTTTCGTTGATACTGGGCAATTACCCAGGGTATTCTATTTGTAACTATTTGGATTCAAGCCTATGGCTATACATATCATCTATTATTTGTATTAGTATGATGTAGAAATGTTTCTATGGCCCTACGAATACTATTGCTTAATACGAGTAGTCTTTGCACTAGGGATTATATAACTTTGAAAAAAAATTGTTTATTGTTTACTGTGGAATAACTGAACTGTACATTCTATGTCATTGGTATAGTCTTAACAATAGGATATTTACTTGAATTTTCTCATCTGTCCAAGCACTAATAATCTTTCTGTAAGAGTAATTAGGTGTTTAAGTAGTTCTAGAAATCTGTACAAGTATCTTACACACACACACACATATATTCATTCCTATTATGTATGTTCATTCTAAGTCTTGTTTTGGCATTAGCATTGTCTATTATTATTAACTAATTAATACATCCCTGTGTATTTAACCTGCACCGATATATATACATATATTTAAATCTCAAGTTCACTTCCAGAATTTCCTTTAGCATTTTCCAACTAGCTAATATTCCTTAAGTTGATTACCTATACATACATAATAACATTCTTGTAATGATAGAATTAATACAATATTGATTCCATTTAGCTTAGATCCATATTCCAACATATTTATATAACTCATCTCCATCAACAACTAACACAAGAAAAAAAATTTACTCAACGAATACAATCAAACGGTAAGTGTTTATCCTACAATTAATTTCTTTCCACCAGTAATTTAATCCACAAAATATTCATCTAGAATTAACTAGGTGCATTCTATCATCTATTTAATCAAAAGAACATTCAACCAGGGAAGGAATAGATGGACATATTTGAACAAGTTGTTGAACAACAAATGGAACAACCAAGTTCCTCCCAATTATAGAACATAACAACCAAACAACTTTCTTCGTTCACCCCCTAGCCTGACCATGAATCCATGAGAGAGAACTCCAGAACTCCTCCTTAGCTATAGTCCTTTAGTTTCATAAATAAATTCCCATTGCCTCACACTCAGAAATAGGTGCTCATAACAACAAGTGATATTATTCCTCCCCAGCATACTAGGCACTGTCCTGCCCCCTCCATATGCTATAGATGCAAAAACATCTTGTGTCTAGGTCTTTTCCCCTTGGGAAGTTTTGGAGCTTTACAAACCCCTGACTTTTAGGGGTTGCCAATGGCCAAATTCCTGATTTTCCACTTGTAGAATTCATCCCTGAGGTAGTTCAGACATGTTCCCCACTCATAGACTCATGGTGAGTTGATTTCATCCTCACTGTTCCATTTGTCTCTCAACAATAAATATAAAAATATTTGTATCTTACAAGTGTCATAATCAAAGAGTTGGTTGGGAAAATAAAATATTTTCCCAACAGTCATAATAATAAATTACAATTAACTAAATTCCAAATTCAGAATTGTCATAAATGGAAATAATTTTCCAATTTCAAATTTACCAAACACGGAAATAAATTCCTAAGTATTTTCAGACTTCAATAATAATTTTTTTGGGGGGGGATATTACATCCTTTCCCCCTTTATTACAACACTGTCCTCAGTATTCATTCCTTTCTCGGAAAAGGGTTGGATGATATTTCTGCAAATCTCCCTCCAATTCCCAAGTGGCCTCCTCATGACTAAAGTGCTTCCATTTCCCTTTTTCATGGGCGACGACTCTGTTCCGTAGTGCTATTTCTCTCCTGTTCAGAATGCGCAGAGGTTCATCTTGGAACTCGCCTTCTAGTTTCACCTTCACCATTTTCCAATCGATCATGTGAGTGGGATCATGAACATAAATTTTTAACAAAGAAACATGAAATACATTATGAATTTTCATATTTGCAGGAAGTGCAAGTTGATATGCCACGGGTCCAATTTGAGCTAAGATCTCAAAAGGGCCACAAAACCTAGGCGCCAACTTGGAATAGTCTCCTAACTTTAGTGAACTTCTTTTGGCTTTGAATTTTGAATAAACGTGGTCTCCAACTTGAAATTCCTGGTGTTTTCTTTTCAGGTCCGCGCAACTTTTCTATCTGTCATGTGCTTGTTTTAAATTTTGTTGTACCTTTCTTACCATATTCTCCATTTCCCGGAGCATTTCTGGTCCCACCATGAATCTGTCATCTGAGTTATCCCAGCTAATCAGAGTTGTACACTTTCTTTCATACAATACTTCAAAAGGGCTCATCATAGTCGATGTTTGGTAACGATTATTGTATGAAAATTCCACCAAGTGCAGGTGTTCTTCCCACTTACTTAGATTCGTCCTTACATACATTCATAGAATATCTTCAATGATTTGGTTTTTTCATTCATTTTTCCCATCTGTTTGTGGATGGTAACTTGTTCTAAAATTCAAGTTAGTATTTAACCCTGCAAACAGTGCTTTCCAAAACGTAGATGTAAATTTTGTTAGCCTCATAATCCTAAATTTCTATAGTCTAAGTATTTTCTAGTATAAGTGTTTTTAGAAATTAATTTATTCTAGTTTGTTAGGATAAGGACACCTAGCTTCTATGTAAAGGACACCTATCGTACTCATGTGATTATGTGATTGGTTGTTCTCCTAGTTTTTAGTTTAGAGTTAAGCTATATAAACAAGCTCCTTCTTCAAGTGAAGTTAAGGAGTAGATTATGAATTTGAGATTGTAATCACTTTTTCCTCTTTCTTCCTGTGGTTGCTTTATCTTCTGTTGATGGTGTACCTTCGGAAGAGTTGTCCCCTTTTTCCGCTTCAGGACCAAAATTTTTGGAGGTTGTCTTGTTGACCTCTTCTTCTTCATTATTGTCCTTTGGGCTCTTCTTTGTTACTATGCTCAACAACAGTACTTCATTTATTTCATGTTGTTCTTGTTGTGCCTTTTTCAGTTTCTCATTGTCTGCCTTGAAAACTTGTAGTTCTACAATAAGATTTCTCATGGTTTCCAGAACATGAGTACCAGAAATTCCTTCACTATTCTGCCTAGGTTCTTCAAGATGTGTTTGCTCAGGATTCTCCTCGAATATGATCTCTTCTTCATTCTGTGTTGTCATTATCACAACAGAAATAAAGTTTCTTTTGTTTGTAACAGTAAACATTTTGTTAGTTTTTTCATTAAACAGAAAGCATGTGCTAAGCAAACATTTTTGGCCCTGTTTAAGGTCCATGTGTTGTAACCTTTTCTCTAATACCATATGTAATGATTACCAAATTTACCAATTTAAAAAATAAAAAATTATGTAATGATATCATAATTTCAAATGAAGATAAAGAATGAATTAATGCTAGTACAAAGGAAGATCTTGAAAACATTTCAAATGAAGGCAAAGAATTATGTGTTGATGTTGGCAAAAAGGAAGATCTAGAAGATATATCAAATGAAGGGGTAGAACCCTCAAAAACACTTGATTTCAATGATGATGATGATGAATTTTTCTCTACAAGTGAAGAAGAAGATATAGAAACAGTTTGTGTAAAGTTTGATGGTAATTATCCCATAAAAAGAATAGCATAAAATATATTAAAAATTCAAAAGGAAGTTGAAGAGAGTTTATATATATATATAGAAGTGATCATTATTATATAGACTATAACTATATTTCATATAACACTAAGAAGTTTCTTAGGAGGATTCTAAGGCACATATTGAAATTAAAGAAAATTCTCAAGGAACAAGAAAAGAGCAATAAAACTCAATTAGAAGAAAAGGAAGAAGAGATCACAAGACTAAAGAATGGAAAAGAAAATATAAATGTAGATGATGAGATTAACAAAAATTTTGAAACCATTGTCCATCTCAAGAGAAAAATTGAAGAATGCAAAAGAATAGAGGAACTATTAAAGAATAAAATAAATGAAAAGGAAGGAGTCATTTCATAAATTAGAAGCTGAAGTTGTTGACCTCAGAAAGAAGGTAGAGAAGTCAAACAAATTCTTTAATAGCTCAAGAATCTTGGATGAGATATTGGAAATTCAAAGATCACCATGTGATAAATCAGGACTTGGATACAAAGAAGAAGATACACATGTTGAAGCAAGCACCTCAAAGAAGCATGAGGCAAGTTCATCAAATAAGGAAGACAATGTTGCAAAACAACCATCTACACAAGGCAAAGATAATCTCAAAAGAACAAAGCAAGAAAGACATCAAGAAGCTACTTTTGTGACACCAAAGAAAAGGTATGAAAGTATTTTTCATGGGCATTGTTATTCATGTAATGGATATGGTCACAAAGCTTTTGAATGTAGATATTATGAAAGGAGATATAATGGAAGATTTTATAACACCATGAGGTGTTGTAGATGTGATCAATTAGGACACATTGTTGTTCATTGTAACACCATGCAATGCTACAACTGTAGTGTATTTGGACACAAATCCCAGGAGTGATGGAACATAAGAATAAAATACATGATGAGGACTTCAAATAGCATGGATAGAACAAGGAATGAAGTAATAAAAGGAGACATCTTTGAAAATATGGATGCCCGGATCTCAAGTTCTGAGGAGTAGGGTCATTTACATAAGTGGGTGAAAAAGACAGAGAAGCAAGAACATGATGAAAGACTGAAGGGAAGCTCAAGTAAGTCATCTATTGAAGCATACGCGGGTGAAAGTGGTATCAGTCGCATACATATGCACATTGACCTTGTATAGGTTGCATACATACATGAGCTGTTGTGAAGCAGGCCATGCATATGTGGTAAGTCCTTGGGAAAAAGGGAATGCACATGAGTTGTAGCTTGATGTGATGATATAACTCCATGTTGCAGGGTCTGACATTGTTTATTGTAGGTTTTGACACTATTTGCTGCAGGTTTTCATGGTTCTATGTTAGATAATGTAAGGTGATGATGTAAAATAAATCTTGGGTACATGGCACTAACCCATGAGTATGGATTGATGTTGATCTGTTGGGGTACATGGCTCGTACATATTTGAAAATCATTGATGTATTATTGGAAGCATATGTTGGATATCATGGTGCATGTGGTTGGGATACATATTGAGACATGTAGTTGGTGAGTTGAGTTGATAGTCATGTTGTACATCATCGGGGAGTCATAGCTTGTTGATGCATGGTTGATATACTTGCTTGGTGCAAGTGATGATGCATGATGGTACACTCATAGATGATATTTGTTTGGCATATTGATAGATGCACATGACTGGCATAATTGGTAGATGCACATGGTTGGCATATTGGTGGATGCAAATGTTGGCATATTGGTAGATGTACATGTTGGCATATGGTGGATACATTCCATGGATGATATCTATTGACGTACATGATTAATGCACATAGGTGTTGTGCATGATGAGCACACATTTTTGTATAGGATGTGCTTGGTTGATATTTTTCTCATGATTCTTTATTTCACTGTTGACATATCTTTTGCTTCATGATGCTTGGTATAACATGAGTTTGATGCATGAACAGGTCCAAGGATCGTTATATGGTATCACATTGTTCATCTCACAGAGAATATAGGGGAGACATACCCATAGGGGGAGTCATTCTTCTTCCCATGATTCTAGGAGGAGATATTTATCAGATGCATACCTAGAAAATATCCCTATATTTGAAGAAAGAGAACAGAGGCATAATTCTCGGAGGAACAATGGTCATAGGGTGAGTATGCTCGATGTATTTTAGAATTACATCAAAGTGATATCCCTTGTTCAAAAGGGGAGAGATTATTCAGAGGAATATCAAAGGCACTCAACCAAGGGGAGCAACCCCAAGGAGAGTTCAAGGAAGGGGAGCATCCAGAAGAGGAGAATGTCCCTTTTCCATTGATGTCAAAGGGGGAGATATAGTCACATTGATGTGATTGATGATTATTGATTGGGAGACATAGTGACAATTGGGAGAGATAGTCACAATGATGTGATTGATGATTATTGATTGGGAGAGATAGTCACATTGACTATTATTGATGTGATTGATGTTTACTAATGGGGAGAGATAGTCATATTGATATGATTGATGACTATTGATGTAGAGCATGCATTATTTACACGTTGACATCAATAATTGGTAATTTGTGTTGACATCAATGTTGTTATTTCCATCAATGCCAAAGGGGGAGATTGTTGGTTCATGTTGTCATTGATGCCAATGGTTTGATTGATTGATGTCAAGTGATGGATTGGCTGATAGGCTTGATTGATTGATGATTGATGAACAATGTATATGTATTGTCCTTGATGATAATGATAGATGTCAAGTGGAAACCAATCAATGAAGATCGATTAAGATGCATAGATGAAGATGGATCAATGAGTTGTCGTTGATACATGATGAAGATAGATTCTTTGATATATTATGCATAGTTTGATGACTCATTATTCTCTTGTCATGATTAATAAGAAGTACAAATGGATGAACTCCAAATTGGTCCCCTTATGGTGAAATCCCTCACGGGAAGACACTTTGTGGTTGAGAAAACCCATGCTTGTATATAGAATAATGAGATGAAGATAAGTGACTTTGTTGGTGAAACTATCCTAGATTGATAGTGCTCGTCATGCCATTTCTGATGGTATATGGAATGCCACATAACTCCTCATGGTTTGAGAGTTATGGATTTATGAAGTTGAAGGACCCCCATATGAAGGCTTGAAGCCCCAAAATGTCAAAGAAGTCAAAGTTCCTTAAAAGAAGAAATCATTACTTAAATGATAAAGTAAATTGACAAAGTCAAGCTGGATTATTTAAATAATAAAGTAAGGTGACAAAATCAAGGAATATTTAAATGATAAAGTATTGGAGAACTTTATATTTAGGGAAAGTGGTTAACCCTAAAATAAGGAAGATAGGTTAAGTGACCTAGAAATAGGTTAAGTGACCTAGAAATGGGTTAATTGACCTAGAAGTGGGTTAAGTGACCTAGAAGATGAAGAGTATAAATAAGAGGCTAGGGTCTCTTGTGAAATGTACATTTTGGCAAGCAAATCCCTTTTAGTGGATCAATGGTGAGATTCTTGTGAGAGCTTCTTGTGAAGAGCATCTTTGGTGTGGATATTTTGAGCATGACTGAAGATCTATCCCGAGAAAGAGAGCATGAGGAGGATCTCATGCATGCATCAAAGTTACGGCAATGTCGGAGATCTTGACAGAAAAAATCTTGGAGCTTAATAAACCCTATTTTATGAGGTACACACGAGCTGTAATGGGCCAGGGTAGGTACATATGTAGGCTGTATGAGGACAGGACGCGTACAGTAGATAAACTCATAAAGATTTTGTTTGAGATGAAGACAAGATGTTGAAGGTTGAAGTAGGTTCCATATATGCATTCTATGGGCTCAGATTTGTCACTAAGACACTGGTATGATTACATTATTGTCTTGATGGATAATATTTCTTGTTGTGTTATGAATGCCTAGGGAATTATTGGTATGACTGTTATGATGTGGTTTATGTTGGTTGATGGAGTGAGCAACAATCTTGTAACACCCAGTTTCCCCCAGCTTGTAAATATAACTGGACTAGCCAATAACTATGACGAACTCACAAATATGAATATGTGATGTAAATGGACCTTAAAGAAAAGGTCAATGAATGTGAATGACATTTTGAATTATTGCAAGAATGTTGAGAGGGGATGTGCAGAAAAGAGACCACGATGGTGGTGGAAGGCACCTGGAAAGGTGGCATTAACTTCCACCGAGAATTAATACCGTATTTGGACTCCATTGGCCCGGAGAACCA
>JASDQU010010786.1:290135-302845 GCA_032191745.1 Picea mariana | reverse complement strand
ATCTTGATCCTCAAGATAAAGGGAGCCTTCCTGTAAGTAATGTAAATAATGTAAATAATGTAGATAAAGTAGCTTTAGAAACTGCGAGTAAAAAGCCACAAACTACCACTCTTAGTACTTGCAAAAATGTACCTCCATTCTTGTTAACTTTTGAAATCTTTAATAGAAACATGCACAATTGTATGGTAGAATCAGGAGCGTCATCCAATGTGATGCCATGGTCTGTATGTCAGAAGATTAACGTAGAAGTTGAACCATCTACTTTAAAAATCATACAACTTGATCGGACCAATGTTAAAGTTATAAGCGAACTAAAGAATGTGCTTAGAAGATTATCATCTAACCCCAAGGTTCATCAAGTCATTGATATAATTGTTGTGGATGTTCCAGAAGTGTATGGTTCGTTTTTAAGCAGGGACTGGTTGGAGCAGCTACACGGTTATCTCACGACAGATTGGTCTCATCTATGGCTTCTAGAGAACGGCAAGCCTAAAAAAATAAAGGTAAATCATGAAAACTACCTTAAGTTCACGGTCACAGATTTAAACGATCCCAATGAACCATTTACACCTTCTGTTGATTCACCCGAAGTACAAGGGATGGACAACTTTTTCGGCAACTTCATGGCTGAGGCTTCAGCTATCACCAATCCAGAACAACAATCCGAGATTGTAGCATACATGCAGCCAACAGCTTCCACGCAACGGTCTCATGTGCCCGATGGAAATCAAATTTGGTCTCTGTATTTTGACGGATCAAAGTCCAAAGAAGGAGCTGGAGCAGGCTGCGTTATTATCGAGCCAGCAGGTAACAAAACATTAATTGCATGTAGGTTGGAGTTTGAATTTACTAACAACACTACAGAATATGAGGCTTTATTGCAAGGTCTCAGAAAAGCTTCGGATATGAACATTAAAAATTTAACCGTCTTTAGCGACTCTGAAATAGTGGTTAGACAGGTAAGAGATTCTATCCACTGTCTATCTCCGCATCTCAAAATCTACCAATCTGAGGTAAGGAATTTAATGAATAAATTTTCTTCTTTCAATATAAATTTTATTCCTAGATTGAATAACTCTGAAGCAGATTTATTAGCTAATGTAGCTTCTAAATTCCTTCCTTTAGAAGGCTTGTCTCCAAATGCATTCTTCGTCGAACTGTTGTTCCGGCCATTCGTTCCCGACAACATCACGAACTGGAGAGTCTTTGACGATGATCAGTAGATTATTAACTTTCTGCACATGGAAGAAACCTTTCAAGGTGCGGTGATAGACGAACACACACACGACGACAATTTGCGCGATTTCATGGTAATACCAGATCCGAGAACTACTAAATCTTCATCGAATATGGTAAACCTGATCCTTAAATCTGTAGTTAGATTAGAGAAGTTTTATGATCTTCAAGATAAATTCAAAAAATTGGTCAACTGTAAAACCAATAGTTCCTCGTTATCTTATGAAAAGGTAAACTTAGGAACTAAGGACAATCCACAGTGGATTATTCTAGGGCTAGGATGTCCCGAACAAGCAAAAATTGCATTTATTAAATTGTTCAAAGATTTTAAAGATGTATTTGCATGGACGTATGACGACCTTAAAACGTTCGACCCTAACATCATACATCATGTCATTCCTATGAAACCCCAAACCTTACCCTTTCAACAAAAACTGAGGAAAATGCACCCTATGCTCGAACCGACCATTCAAAAAGAATTGAATAAACTCCTAAATGCTAAGATAATTTTTCCTGTTAGGCACACTCAATGGGTTTATAACCTTGTCCCAGTCCGGAAGAAAAGTGGTGAAATCCGACTCTGTGTCGATTTCTGAAACCTTAATAGAGCGTGTGATAAAAGACAAATATCATGTCCCGCCCATGGAACAGATCCTTCAACAGATATCTAGTTCTGAGAGGCTATCCTTACTAGATGGTTTCTCGGGGTACAACCAAGTCCTGATCTCTCCACCAGACCAACTTAAAACTACCTTCCGTACCCCGTGGGGCACTTATGTGTATCAAAAAATGCCCTTGGATTGATTAATGATGGAGCCACATTCCAGAGAGCAATGGACATTGCTTTCCGAGGCTTAATCAATCAGTCCGTCGTATTTCACTTAGATTATGTGACTATATTCTCTAAAAACAAATACGATCATCTAACTCATTTATGAGCCATTCTACAACGATGTCATAAATACGACATCTCCTTGAATCCTAAAAGATCCATCTTTGCAGTAGAACAGGGTAAACTCCCAGGGTTTATTGTGTCAAGCGAAGGGATGATTATCGACCCCGAAAGGACTCAAGTCATCGCGAAACTTCCCCTTCCTACATCCAAAAAATCTATGCAGTCTTTCTTAGTCTAGATTAACTTTGTGAGAAGATTTGTCCCCAGTTTCTCCGAAATGGTCAGACCCTTGCAGAACCTAATTAAGAAAGACACCCAATATCACTGGGGACCCCTAGAAAATCAAGCTTTTAATGCAGTAAAGAAGGCCATAATAGATGTTCTGTCTCTCATGAGCCCCGATTTTTCTCAATACTTTACACTCACTTTTGCTTCTGACCGTTCCTATGCCGCCTTCCTAACCCAAAAGAATGCCGAGAACAATGAAGTACCCATTGCCTTTATGAGCTCTGCTTTCAAAGGCATTGAACTTAATTACCCAGTGATAGATTGGCAAGATTACGTTGTTTTCAAAGCAGTCAAGCACTTCCGGTCCTATCTTTTGAAGTCTAGGACGAAAGTCATTGTCCCTTACCCAGTCGTCAGGAACCTATTAGTGCAGAAGGAACTAGGTGAAAAGAGGGCTAACTAGGTCACCTCCTTGCAAGAGTACGACTTAGAAATCACCCCAGCTCAGATAGTGAGAGGCCAAGGGTTATGTAAGTTAGTTGTTGATTCAGTAGCAGGACAGCAAGAAGAAAGGGATATGTCAAACCTAGGACAACACGATCAAAATCTAATCTGTTGCGCACAAAACCCTCCTTGGTATGACGATATAAGATTCTTTCTTGAACATGGGTCAGCCCCCTGTCACCTGGATCCTACTAAAAGAAGAGCATTGAGATTAAAGTCTTCCTCCTTTCATCTGGTCAATGGTATCATGTTTCGTCAAAGTTTTGATGGTGTACTGATGCGCTCTTGAAAAAGACGAAGCAGAAAAAGTCCTGCTAGAGTTGAATGCAGGAGAAGCTGGTGGCCATTTTGGTGGTGACACCACTGCTCATAAGGTTTTAAAAGTCGGTTATTACTGGCCCACGCTTTTTAGAGATGCCCATGCCTTGTGTTGTAAATGTATCATTTGTCAGAAAGCATCAGGGCGGTTACAAAAACCAGCCTTTCCTTTGCAGCCCGTTTCAGTAGATTCTCCTTTTCAGCAGTGGGGCCTTGATATCATAGGTCCAATCAACCCCCCATCCTCACAACATCACAAGTTTTTTGTGACAGCCACAGATTACTTTACCCGATGGTCTGAAGCTGCCATGTTGAGAACCATCAACACCAGTCAGGTAATTGCCTTTTTAAACTCGAATATTATCACTCATTTCGGTATCCCTAACTGTTTAGTATTAGATAATGCTTCTTACTTTTCCTCTCTTGAGATGAGCGAGTTCACTTTGGAAAAAGGAATTAAATTAAAGTATTCTGCTAGCTATTATCCTCAGGGCAACGGATTGGCAGAATCAACAAACAAGAACTTGATTAAAATCATCAAGAGAACGGTGGTTGAAAATCACAAAAATTGGTACAATGCACTGTTAAACGCATTGTGGGGTGATAGGGTAACACCAAAACCTGTTGTAGGTAACTCCCCCTTTTTTCTTGTTTATGGCAGATAAGTAATTCTTCCACCTCACATTCTTCTTCCAAGAAGAAGATTGTCCCCCTTTAAAAAAGCTGAATTAACGCTTTGATGAAGCTAGAAGAGGTAAGAGCCCAAGCTAAACGTGAGTTAGATCAACATCAACTATTGGTTAAAAGCTGGTTCGATTCTAACTCTGCTTCTGATAAGAATTTTGAAGTAGGTGATCTCGTCTTGAAATGGGACAAACCACATGAGGGAAAGGGAGAACACACTAAATTTCAAAACTTATGGCTTGGACCGTTTTTAATTGCTGAAAAATTGGGTCCCAATTCTTTTCGATTACAGAATCTTGAGGGGAAGCCTGAAACCTACCCGGTGAATGGCCAAGCCTTGAAAAGATACTTTGCTTGATGACAACCCTTGTATATTATGTACATATTTTTGCTTTGTTTGCTTTTTCGTTTTCTTTTTGTTTTTGATTTTTCCTTTGAATTATTCAGCTTGTGTTTTTTGAAATACACATACGTGTATACTGAGCCATTCAGAAAATGAAAACAGAAAATTCCTTCGCTGAAATAACTGCTGAGAAAATTGTATAAACATCAGTGGTATATTTCTGAGATTTATATCTGTGTTGGCAAAAGTCTGTTGTTTGAAAGAAGATGACTAATTTCGATCTTTGACTAAAGATTGTCATGATTATCTATTATCTTTTACGCTGTCCCTATTCCTTAAAGGAATGACTCAAAAGATGTCTCCATGCCTTAGGAAGTTGTTTTTGTAAATGAAACATCTCTGAATCTTAATAAAGGACAGTTCTAAAAAATTTTGATGAGGTCTAAAAAATATGTTAAAATGTCATGATTTTCAGCGTCACCCCGCTCAACTATATATCTTTGAAAAACAAAACAAAACAAATTATTAATAGAGCTGTGGGAAGTGTTTGTAAACCCATCGGGATGCTAAACAGGTCTGTTGGCAGCAGGTAAATGCATCCATGACGCCAAGACAACTTTGTCGGGGTACTGAACAGGCCTGCTAGCAGTGAAGCAATGTCGGGTATATGAAAATTTGCAAATAAGAAACCTCTTTAATGTCCTTTATTCTGATCTAGAACTTCTTGGCACAATACAGATGTCAGAGTGGGTTAAATGGCAACCCTGTTGAGGCTATGGACGCCTACTGGCAGCAGTGGCTCTGTCAACAGTATTAGAGATTTTATCTTTAATGTCGTGACTCGCTGGTCTTAGGACTGTTATCTGTTTTCATCTTTTAAAACACTGTTGGAATAGTTGGTTAATGATGATGTTTATACGATTTTCTGGTTGTTATTTTTGAGTTAGAATTATCTTTGTTGTCCTAATCTGAATTTGTCCTTTTGGAAGAGATAACTGCTTCTACCAGTGTGTCACCATTGTTGGTAGCCAATTCACATTTTTCCACTGTCTTATAAGTTGCCTACACCAGTTTTTGCAAACCTTAATTTTTTGTCGCAATTCTCTAATAAACGACACTTTTATTTTTGTGCCATTCACACATTTACCTTCTTTTTTGTTTAAACGACTGTAAGCATGAAAACTTGGTCTTTCGAAGTCGCATTAAAATCATTATTGAATTGTTGTTATCCTTCTTGTCGATATGCCTATTGCGCTTACATTTTACTTATCATTATGCAGTTGGCAAAACTTTTTGATCTGTACTCATTGGACATTCTTTGATTGATTACGTAATTTCGTTTCATGAGTAATTGAGGTTGTGATGCATTGGTAATTGGATTTATATGTTCTTTGATTTGATCTACTTGACCATTGGTTTCATAAAAATACATAGGCGTTATGGTTAAACCCTTGATATATATCATTTAATATGACACCTAGTTCATGTTATCAAAACGCATTGGCGCATTGGTCGAACACTTGGTATTGGTTTCTATTTGTATGTTTGGTTTTAAAACTATGGCATAACGTTTCATTGCGCGCGTGGTTTATCCACTTACCAAAGGTTTCAATTGATTGATTGAAATGGCATAGTTATAACGCATGTGCATTGTGCATTGTATAGTTGAAAGTGTCGGCGGTTGTACCTTGGTAATGACTATTCTGCATGGCCAACAAATAGTTCCACCACCTTCGCACGATGTCATTAATGTTGCTCCTATCCCTGTTTCACCTCTATTAGCTCAGGTAAGCCTTCGAGCATTTTGTTCCTATGTATGCTGCATTCAAACCCTGGCTCGTTCACCGTGTGCTCTTCCTTATGGCACCAGTGGTGCGAATTGAGCCAAACGGTAGCCAAGCCTTGCTACTATTCGACAATGCCTGGAAAGACTTAGAGGATAGTGGTTGTATCACCTTTGTACAACATTTTTAGGGTTTTAATCTATTTGTGACAGTTTTAGGTGACATTTAGTTGGAAATCAGTGAAGAGTTCATTAGCTCTGCCACCGGGTTAGCAGCCACGGGCCAGCGATGGTTCAAAAACTCTAAAGTTGAGGAGGTGCCATGGCCACTACTGTTCGTCTCACGAAAGGTCACATCCTGTGACAGAGGTATGCCCATTTCCACGCTTAAACCAAGATGGCATGATCTTTTGATGGCGGTTAAACAATTCGTGACCTGTGAGGGTCAATATGGACTGGTTTTTCTTTATCACCTTCGACTGCTAATGAATTTTATGGGGTATCCATTGAATATGCCTTTTTATTTCCAGCGAAGTCTTTATAAAATGTCTAAGAGGTTTAAAAGATAAAAGGCCGATAGTAGCTTGTTCCACCACGGCCTAATCAGACTCATTTTGTTCATCACTTAAATCTTCATGGTGATAGCTAGCAAGCTTTTATCTCTCGAAATGGTTTTGTTGATGCAGAGCCCATCCAAGTTGACAAGCCTATGGTTAGTGAAACTAAGGTCGAGCCACCCATGCCCTTCCATGTCCTACTACCCTCTCCTAAACCCTCGGTTGACCCTGATATTGAACTACCTGACGTTATAACTGAGAAGGTTGAGGCTATAAAAAAGCCTGTGAGAAAAAAGGTCAAGGGAAACCCTATTGTTGATGGAAAAGGTAAAAGGAATGCTCGGCTTATCTCGAGAATGGTTAGGAATAAACCTAAACCTAGTGCTGAGCAGAAGCCCATAGTCCTCAGTGAAGACTCAGACTTTGACATAGAACGCTTCCTAGCTAGTGAGTACCCTTACTCCCAAGGTCTATGCTCTGAGCCACCCTATGACTTCGTTTCTAATCTACCCCCTTGCCTAAGGAACAATCCTAGCTACCCTTGGATCAAGCTATCTAATGAAACCCTCGACAATTTAACCAAACCCTCACCTGCATTTTTGAATCCCGGACAGTCGTCATCTGACCAATGTGATGTGTGGTTGGAACGATACTATATAGACGTTCCCTTACTTCAATCGAAAATCAAAGAATTGGAAAACCAAGTTACAGTATTGACAAGAAAAAGGGACAAGCTTCAAGCAAATGATAGGAAGAAGAAAACCATTGGTTCCATCGTTTTTAGGAATGTCGAATCGGCTACAGCTGTCATCAATTCCAAAATGTCATGATCAAGCTGTCTTCTCGTCATCCAGGTATGAATTTAGGTATCAATTTCGTTTTGTGAATTGCTAGGATTAATATAATGATTTGAGTTTGGTTTTCAAATAGCTCTGTCTATTGTTCGAAATGACTCTGTTATAGCCATATCGAAAACGGTTATGTTGTTCATCCTGTACATTGTTTTCACTTTTCTAAAATTAAATGAAGTTTTGATTTGGATACACAATTTGCCCGTGTCCAGTTTAGCAATTGATTGGTTTTCATCGGATTTGATTTGTTTGCCTTTTGAGTTAACAAAATCAATGGTTTGCTTTCGCTTGGATTTGGTTGGTATCTAATCTGAACAGGAGATTTTCATGCTAAAATTACAGCACGATCATGTTTTGATTTGGTATGATTTCGTTATGGTTGGATTATATCGGCTCTGATTTAGTTTGTATGCTCTGATTTTGGAACAACTTCGTGAGTTTGAATTGATATGATGTAATCCTCTAAATCAAGAATACAAATCTGATCGACTCCTATTTGGAAAGAACGACTATGTTTTGTATGGAAACGATATTCTCATTTAAGCCTGTGCAAAAGATATCTACACCCAAATCATGGAACAGTTTTGATTCACAACGAATATGTTAAACTCCAACTGTTCGATTCGCTCTTGTCTTGATTGGATTGTTGTGTATCTTCAGTTAGTATGATTGTTTTTATGAGTTGGATTCGTATCAAAAATAGACTTGATAATGCTCTATTTGATTTTAATTTTCAAAATGATTTGGTTAAACCCAGATCGACATATGTTATCTCTGTCAAATTTGGTTAATAGTTAGTTTTGAAATAAATTCTAGTAATATTTTCATTGAATATCAATCAATTTTGTCTGCCCCAATTAGCAATAACAAATGATTGGACAACTCTTACACACCCCGTTATCAAACTGATTGATCCTGTTATGATTTCATTTGAGTTAATTTACACACCAGTTTTGATTTGATTCGCTAATGACATGGATCGTTGGTTTATGTTAATACAGTTATATCAATTTGAAAATGATCTTGTATGGATTCGATCGTGTTTCCTGTTGATGAGGCAGCATAAACGATTGCCTATGATTTGTTTAACTATATCGATTTCAATTTGATACGAAACGATTTCATTACTCTTCGATACGATTTTGTATACCTGAATTGGTAATGAATTGAGCAGAGTGTACCCATCTTTGTTATCATTTGGTTGAATATGATTTAGTGTGTTCAATTTACATACAAGTGTTGACTTGAATGAGGATTTTTAGCAATCAAATATCTTTTGATAGTTTGAATATATTTTCAAAGAATTGTATTGATTTTAATGTTGATTCTGTGTCTGATTTAGACCAGCTATAGAATCGCACGATTATGTAGCTAGTCTATAGAATTAGATTTTTTATCATTTTTATCAACAAAATATCCTCCTAACTTGTCTATTTTTTACCCTTTTCAGGTACATCCGAATTGCATTGGGCATGCTGGACAATCTAGGAGATATTTGTGTGATTTAGTTTTTATTTTAGGTTCCTAGTTTAGTCAGACTTGGGATATTTTCCCTGATTTTATGTAAACAGTTTTGATAACTTCCACAGGGATGTTTTACCCTATGGAAGGTCTTTAAATACTTATTATTTTTTGTAATAAGGAGCATCCTCACTTGTGGGAGAACCAGGCTATGTATTTCTAATACAAACTGAGACAAGAGTTGATGTCTTTCTACAGCTTTCGTTTTCAATATATCAATCTTTTGTTTCGGGCTTATGCTTATCAATTTGCAGTTGATTATAGACTACTTTAGCTATCATAATCTATTGCAGAATGATATGATTTAATTAACGTGTTATCCATATCTAATTTCTTTCATTAATTAAAAATACAACAATTACTTTGTTTCAGCTAGTGAATCACAGATTTCTCTTCTTCATTAATTGAATCATTTCGTATAGATCTTTTCATACAGGTTTATCTAACTGTGAAGATTTATAAATCATAAGATTGTTGTAATTTTTATGTCTTGTTTGTCCTGTAATCATATTTGAAGAGCACTACAGCTTATTGTTTACGAGAAGCTCCTGGATAATTCGGTGCGGGTTTCCTCCCTCCGATTAGCTAAGACAATCATTACACACAGGACAAAACTGGAGCGTTCCTTCAGGTCAGTTTGTTTTTCAGTATTTAATAGGTAGTTTATTAGTATAATTTAAGTTGTTTAGTTAGATATATGTGTAGTTTAGAATTGTAGATTAGAGTTATTATATTAGTTGTTTACTTTAGTTAGTTTTTATTTATTTTCTTTTTCATAAAATCATAAAAATAAAAAAACAATAGCTCTCACTGTCTTAGGATAGAATGAAAATGAGTTTTTCAAGTTTTCATTCAAATATGTAAATTGTTAATATTGTACATTTTTTGAATAAGATTTATTTCAGTTAGTAGTTAGATATTTGATTTCTTAGAGTTAGTATAGTATTAGATAGTAGATTGTATATATATATAGAATAATTAGACTAGTTTATTAGTTTGTTTTATTTCTTTTTAGTTAGATTAGTTTAGTTTGTTTTAATAGTTATTTTTAGTTAAGATTAGTTAGTTTAGAGTAGTTTTCGTTTTTTGTTTTCTTAGGACCTTAGATCGGCTAACGGAGCCGCTAAACCCGTCAGGGTGGTTCATCCCAAATAGATTGGGTTATTAGACAACCCCGAACCGGTTCCACTCTCCCAGTTGACGGACAGTCATTTTCACCCGTCAACAGGTGTGCGCATGAAGAATGGATCTAGACCATTAGATATTGTTCCATTTACCCATCAATCGTCAGATCAGATAGGAGGTGCATGAGGATTAACCCTTCTCACACCAGGAAGACTTCTCAACCTTCATCGGGATATCGACATTTGGGAAATCGAAGTTCCTAAGGTAGAAGGAATCAGGACATCACAAGTCTCGAAATCCCAGAGAGATCAGAACCATCCATCTTGAGGAGGACGCGTGGCAGCAATCGGCAGCCCGACAGGAAGTTGATGATCGGTGTTTGGGTCATTAGGATATCAGGGATCTTGGTGACAAAGTGTTTATGCATTTTGGAATCATGAATCACGAAACTCCGATAAGTGGGAGCCAACTGTCAGCAAACTAGGGAAGGAGGAAAGATCCATTGTGTCGGGGCCAGCTATCAGCTAGTCGGGATTCATAGAATCGGGAATCACAAGGACGAGAAGTCCATACATTGTGAAATGTTGAAGTCCGAAACCCTGATGAGAGGTAAGGTAGTGGTCACGGGGACATTGGTCACGTGGACTAAATACTTAGTCCGAGAGGCTAAGGCAGCAGAGGAGCGTGTCGGGAATCGGGGATCGGTGAACCAAGTTGTTGGGACATCACGAGTGTCAAAACCCCGATAGGAGGAATCCCAACAGAAGTATATGGCTGCGGTCATATAGAGGGAGGTCGTATGGACCCAAGAGACTAGCCCAAGGGGACTAGTGGAAGTTAGAATGCGTCTGGATTTGGGGAATCACGGATCCTGGGGACAAGTGCATTTTGGCACTTGAAAGTCCAAAACCCCGATAGGAGGATATAAGGCTGCGGTCTTATGAGAGTGGTCATATGGACTAGAAGGCATAGCCAGGAGGGGCTAAGGCCAGAAGAGAGCTCATCGAAGATTCGGGAGCCCCATGATCGAGAGTCTGGATTTTCGTGACGGTAAACCCCGATGAACGGAAGAGATTCTATCGCAGGATCTCAGGGTCTGTAATGACCGTTAGATGTGGAAACAAGACGTTAACTTAAGCCAGGACGTGGATTATGCTTTAGGATAAGCAGCGAGTAGATCTGGATGGCCAGAGTCCACCCGCCCAGATCTGTGGTTGAGGATGCATTCTGGATCCCCCTTTCCATTCTACCTTTAAAAGGGGAGGGGGGGGGTCCATAATAGTGTGGTGTGTGAAGTGGGGCCCTTCCCTATCATGACGACCACCGTGTCGCATTTTCCTCTTGCCACCTGTATGCCACCTAACCTCGCAACGGGGCATTTCTCATTGGCTGCTCTCTACCCCTGTTGAGGTTTGTTCCTATTGGCCATTCGCTGACCCCGTAGGGATTCATCCCCATTGGTCACTCACTAGCCCTGCCGGGGTTCGGCGGTTGCAGAGTGGAATGTTTGGACATTACTGTGGCACCAAAGTGCGAAATAAAAAATACGTTGCATTCAAATTGAACCGTGAATATAACCCATGATCACATGGGAATGGAGAAGGAGAGAGGAAGAGCCAGCTTACGCTAGGCCTCCATGGTTATTTAGGGGTTTGAGTCTGACAGAGGACCGGAAAAATTTGATTTAGGTAGCGGGTATGTTACAAAGTGGTATCAGAGGATTGTTACAACACTCAGCCTGATTGGGCTCATGCACAAGTCACGCATAAACTCCGTCCGAAACACTCCTATGAGGAGTAACCCCCTGACTTAACTCTCTTGTCCAGGATTAAAAACTTGGAAAATGAGAACCCGACTGTGTATGCATGTGAAAGAGTTATGAATTTATGCGTAAATTATAAAAAATGAATTTAACTCCTGACTAATAACCAGCGTTTGTCTTTTCACTCAAGCAGACAATCAATCGCAGGAATCTACAGACGCAGAGTATGGTGACTCACCAAGAGGTGGGAGAAGGCTCCCACAATAGAGATGAAGAGTCTGACAAAAGAAGAGAAATAGGAACCCCTCTAGACCTAGCTGAGACTGTGACGAGTCTCATGGTCGAATTGGAAAGCCGCAAGGCCGATAATGAAAGGATGATGAGAGAACAAGAAAAGCAAACTGAAATTAATGCATTTCTACTACAGAGTTTATCTGACATACAACGACAAATGCAGCATGAACCTGAGATGCAGAATCATGGTCGTGTCAGTGGCCATACTGAGAGAAGAACATCAAGAAAGGTCCACCCCAGAGGTAAAGGACTAGTGCCAGACGAGTCCACTAAGAAGGAAGATGGTGATTCAGAAGGCTCTTCCAGCAGCCGGACTAGTTCCTATTCTCGCAGAAAATAGAAGAAGAAAAAGACTTCCAAGAGTCATAAATTTGAGGAATTTCGGAAGGCCAAACCTCCCTCCTTTGACGGTGAGATAAAGAAAGGAGAGGAAGCCGAGACCTGGCTACTTGGACTGAAAAAATATTTCAGAGTCCATGATTTCTCAGAGAAATTGAAGGCTCGAGTGGCCACTTTCAATCTGAACGGAAAGGCTTCCATCTGGTGGGAAGACCTTAAGAATATGAAAGGGGTCCGCGAGGAGGACCTGTCTTGGAAACGGTTTGAGAA
>JASDQU010010786.1:269257-279340 GCA_032191745.1 Picea mariana | reverse complement strand
AATATTGTGACAAGAAGGGGGTAAGCAATTAAATTGATTTATAAAACCTTTTGGGATAAAAATTAAAAAGGGGAAAGAGGGAAATCTAAAATAAGTAGGAAATTAGGAAAAAACGGGAAACATAAAAAGAAAAGGGAAACACAAGGAAAAATCAGAAAGTCTAACTTAGTAATGTATCTAGCATTAAAGAACCTTCTAAATTAAACTGAACTAGTAAATTAATAATGCAGAAAGTCATTAAAACCTGTAAGAGAATTTGGGGACACCTAGGAGCGATTATAGGAATGACTCTAGGTGGGTGAGGGAAATAAGGGTAATTAATTAATTAATGAAATTAGTTTTTGGAGGAATGAAGGGGATGGGTGGCACATGTATAGGGAGGATTTTTATGAATTAATTTATTAAAAATTAAATAAAATGGTATTTTGGAAAAGTAAAGGACTTTGAAACTCTATATAATGGAGGGAGAAAAATGATGATGGATCTCTTTTGTTTGCATAACGTTACGCTGCAAAAATATATACTTGACTAACTTAGCTTGTGGGAGTTGGGATACCTAGCTCGGTGAGGAGTGGTAGCATGGCCTTGCGAGGAGAGTTGGGAGGTAGTTGATTCTATGGATAGTATGTGTGGCCCCTTTGCGGCTCAGGGGGCTAAAGGGGAAGAATAATACCCCTAGCATTGGATGGGAGGTATCGATGAAGTCTCATCAGTCGACAAGTGGGAGTTGAAAAAACCGCGTGGGACATCAACTTGGAGTGGGCGATTGGGAAATGGTACGCTTTCTTTATTTTTGCGTGGCGGATTGTTAGTATGATTATGCTTTTAGATCTGCATGTTTAATTGGGTAAGGAAAATCACTGTCTTAGCATTCTAGTTGATGATTGAATTTTTCCATAGCCCTTAGCTCGATGTTGATTTCCCCTGGCCTTTGATCCTTTCATGTCTTGAACGTCCTATGGTTGATTGATTGTGATGATTGCGGCTTATTTTTCCTTCGTCCCTAGATCATCAGTCCTCACCTGAGTAGTCAACCAGGAGCCTGATCTACGGTCGTCGCTTCGGTGTTAATAGACCCATGGATCTCAACGCCCTACTTTTATGTGCATGGATGATGAATGAAGGATGTTCCTGTCAGCCATCTACCTCTGTTGTTTTTCCTTGTCTGATTGTTTGTCTTGAGCCTTGATGCAAATATTTGACCCAAAAAATTATTGATTGACGGTGAAATTTTATCCTTTATTGTCTCCATTGTGCCCGTTTTTTACTCTAGTGATTTTCCATTATCAAGACTGAAACCCTACATTTTAAGACTGCGATATTGGCCACTGGTTGTGCCAATGATTTCACCTTGATTTTTATTCTTTATGACTGTCATTCGATACTCTTAACTACCTGGTGAGTTAATTTACTGTATAAAGAAAAACAAATTCTAAAAACTAGAATGTTCTAAACCTTAAATACCTTACAGAATTATTATTTTTCCCAATGAAACCTTTATATTCTACAAGGTCCCCGGTAAAACCCTCTTACAGTAAGAAGCAGGCATTATAAAAATTCTATCTAGTTTAAGCTTTGGAGGTTAGAGTTAGGGAAAATTCACCCTCTACAACTAATTCCTCATCAAACGTCACCTAGTTGCCTGCTTCTATGTAAATGGTGTAAAATAGAATTTCATTGATAGATATTGTGTTTTCAATAAGTCTACGTTGTCAATTGATTTAACTTGTGTTTGTTATTTTCAAATCATATCCACCTGGTTATTGCTTCACACCTGTCCAAAGTTTCACATCAATATCTCACCTTGCATCTCCTCAAAAATATGCTATAAGCATCTTCTCTGCTTTATATCAACAACAAGTCTAAAATGGCTCTGGTCAACATAAACAACTGCCTCCTACTTCAGATATTATTAATCATGTTTATTGTATGTACAACGAACAATTAGCGAACGTTTATGGTATAGAGAATGTTTATTGTAGCGAATGTTTATGCAGGTACAACAAATAATCATTGTAGTGAATGTTTATGTATAATAAATGCTTATTGTATAGTGAATGTTTATTGTAGCGAATGTTTATGTATGTACAACGAATAATCATTGTGGCAAATGTAATTCCCTTCTAGTGTGTTTGGTACAACGTTTTACCTATTTTATTAATGACAAAAAATATAAAAATCCATTCTGGTGTGTTTGGTATAGCGTTTTACTTATTTCTTGATGAAAGAAAAGATAAGAATCCAGTATGGTGTGTCCTTGCCTGAATGTTTTGCTTTGCGTTTTCACTTGAAGGTGTTTCATCTCTTGCATTTAGTGCTCGGAAGAATTTACCTTTTGTGACGGCTCTCATTGCCTGGGTGCTTGGCATTTTCCCATGGTCTACACTTTGTTCTGACTTACCCTAGGGTTAGTGTGGTTACCTTCTCTAAGAGGGCATTCTCTTGTATTAATTACTTGCATTTAACTTGACAGTGAAATGTTAATATGGCTTATGCAATTATTGAGTTTAAAGGTAATAACTCTCACCTCCTAATACATCCTTGGACAATGAAACCTTAATTATATCAGCCCCCTTTTTTTTTGGCTATATAATAGCACTCCCAGACCTCCAGTTTAGTTAAGGACAGACATTTCAACCTCAACACTATTTTATTGGCTAGATAGCTTTCGAATGATAATTCATTTTTTTAGCACCTTAATCACAAGCATTATGCTTGATAACAAGAATTTTTCTTTTATTTATTTTGGTATTTCTGAGAATATATCATATTAATGGTAGGTTGATTTTTAATTGTTGTCTAATTTGTCATTTAGAATTGCCCCATTAATTTGCTTTTAATGTTAAATAGATGGTACATTAAGGACTAATCTATAAATTAATAGGTTAACTACTGGGATAATTGTAGCTTGTGCATTAATTTTGTTAACGTCGTCTTTGAGGTTAATTTCCGAACTAGATTGTATTTGTGATAAATTTAGATTTTTCCTTTTCCGATTGTAATTAATGATAATTAGATTGGCATGTTGACTGAAATGTGATTCGAACATGATGATTAAAAGGGTAAGTTATGTTACTTCAGATTGGTATCTTTGACTGTTTTAGATGGGATTGGAGGGTTGGGTCACTGACGAAGTCATGCATTGGCTTTCGTCTTCCTTTCTTGTCATACTCTTGCGTCTCAACGACCTATTGTTGGGGGTGGGTGCAGTCTTGTGATAATTGTTTCGCCTCCTAGCGTGCTGGATTTTCTTGAATCCTTGGTTCCGTTAGGATTGTTTCATCAAGGTTATCAATGTGCCTATCGCCTGGGGAAGACATGAATCCTAACAAGGGGATCATTGTGTTCCCTATTGTATTGAGGCGAACGATAACTTGGCTAGAGTTTGTGTTACCCTTTGTGGGCATTGTTCGTTGTAGTCATTTTGGCGCATGGGTGGTGACACCTTAATGCATTGTGTTCATGCATCTTGAGGTTCTTGACCTTGGTCATGAAGTTTGTTGTGTCGGGAGGGGGTGTGGTACCTTAGTAGGGGAGTTTTTAACTTCTAGGGCCATTTTGAGGGCCTAAATGAAGGGTTTTCACGATTGAGGTTTGCAATGATAGTTTAAGGTTATTATTGACCTACCAAAATGAATCTCCTTGATGATACCTTTCCAACGAGCTATTGTGTGCCCTAAACGGAGATCGTATGCCAAAGTTATGCCCCCTGAAAGTTGATACACCAAACAACCCAAAATGGGGTCCACAAAACTGTTGGATTTTCATCTTCTGGGGTTAGGGTTTTGGATTTTATTTATGATAAAAATGTATTTGGAGCTGCATTGTAAAATCATCTTCTTGTGAATGTGAGTAGCAGACACATCTCTTCTCAGAGATAAGCTGCCACCATTCTAGCAAGTCTTTCACTCTGTATTTTTACAGTCTTTGTACATTTTCACTCATTAATAGAAAATTGTGTATTACTGTATCTCTTTGTTTATGGTTGCATCTTTGATACATTTATGTTATATTATTGGATATCTGAGATATCTATGTACATTGTTTTACTTTATCTTCACTCTCATTGTGCGCTGAAAATAATCTGGATCACCATTACAATGTTAACAACCCTTGTCCCTAAAGAAATATGAACAAAGCCTTAATTAATAAGACCTTTCGACTATTCTTCTCTTGAAACATATTCAGTATGGTAAATTAAGAGCTTACTCAATACAAAACACTAAGTCATATTTTTATCTTCAATGTCACACCTTCAAAGAACATTCCTCATGTAACCAATATTCAATCTCTCAATTCAAACCATACAAATTTCTTTAAGTCTTCACACATCTAATATTTCACCATCTATCATTTTTCTCATTTTAAGTGACTCTATCCTTTATCTATAATATAACAATAATTTTCATCTTACTTCTATTATCAAGAATAACAAATTCACATAGATTACCTATCCTTAATAAAAAAAAATCTTCAAAAATCTTCAAAGTAATTTTCTATTTATTGATCTTTATCTCTCTTTCATTTTGCAACCATTTCATTTTTTTCTATATAATATTCGAAACCTCCCTTTTTTAAATCTTCTCACCATTACTAAAAATAACCCTTTGGGCCATGTTCCAAATCAACCATTAACCATAGTTGGTCCTAAATAAAAAACGTTAATGTCTACATAAAATGTAATGAAATCCTTCAAAAGATTAATAGTGATCATATCTTAATCCATGAGTGGAAATATCCATGGTTAAAGATTTCAAGCTTCATTTTTTCATTCTTCCAAAGATATCCTCATGAGTGGAAATATCCATGGTTAAAGCTTTCAAGTTTCATTTTTTCATTCATTTAACAATATCTTCATTTCTTCGTTTTTCTTCATATAGTTTTACGTATTCTCATTTTGTTAATTCTTTATTTCTCCAACCATCTTCTTGTTCTAATGTCCCTAACATCTCTTCTAACTTCATTTTTTCATTCATCTAATAATATCTTCATTTCGCCGTTATTCTTCATTATAGTTTAATGTATTCTCATTTTGTTAATTCTTTATTTCTCCAACCATGTTCTTGTTCTAATGTCCGTAATATCTAACCCATACTATAGTATATACTATTTCTAATACCACTTGATGTAGAGAAGTTCACCCCCCTACAATATAGAGTTAAGCACAATATAAATAATTTTTTCCCATAACATTCAAGATAATTTTTTTAAGTAAGTATCTATTGTATTAATTTTTTTAACAATATTCTTATTCTAATGTCCCTAACATATCTCCTATCCTAGAGTATATACTAATTTCTAATACCACTAGAGAAGTTCACCCCCCTACAATATAGAGTTAAGCATAATATAAATAATTTTTTAAGGTAAGTATCTATTGTATTAATTATAAATAGAGTGTATAGAGAAAGCATAGTTGCTCCAACCAAAAGAGACCATGATAATATCTGGGTAGCCAAAAATATCTTCCCTTGAGGGGAAACCAAGCCATTAAATTGTTCATATGACTTAAAAATATAAAAATATATGTATTAACATGTTCATATTTTTTTATAATAGTAGCCACTTTATATAGATCTAGATAACAAAGAGAAAAGAGAAAACTAAAACCATAGCATCTTTCATCAGCAGTGATAAGAAACATGGGGGTGAATGGTTGCAAAAGCACTTCATTGGACAACAACATTTTAATATTTTGGTCTAGAGTATTATCTCATTGGGGAAGTGAATTTGCCACCCATACAATGCACCATCCAAGTGAGAAACCACAACAATATATTCATTATGTATCTCCGAAGCTTCAATTCGACCCTTCAGTTGTCTAAATGCTCTTCCTTGAGAAACATCCCCAAAGCCACCATTTTTTTTGTATGCCAACAAAGTTCTAATGTGTGGAAGAATTTGAAATTCCTAGTTCTGGTGCATCCTAGATCCAGAATCAGAGACTGAACCCAATTTTCCACGACGAACTTTCTCCTCCACATCTTTCATGGAAGACTTATCTTCTTTGAAAACAATTTTCACATAAAACTTTGTTTCATCTTTAGCCTCTTTGGCAACACGAGATTGTTTTACAGTCTACCCCATGGTGCCATGACTCGAAGGACAAGTAGTAGAAGAAAATGAAAGAAGCTAGTCTCAGGAACAAAATGAGCTCTAATCCCTTCCAACATTACAATTGCTAATACCTGACTCTAGATAATAAATAAACCCCAAGTTGGGCACACTCTTACCTTCATATCATTATACATTCTACTCATTAAAGTCAGAATGATGNTGAATCTTGCTTTCCTGACCATCAATCATATTCATGACTCAAATGTCCTCCAAAATTCTCCTGGCTTGTGCCAAGTTTAAATGCAGGTACAATTCCAACCCTCCCTTAGACTGGAAGGTTCCAACTCTATAACCATCTCCCCACTCAACGTTATAATCAACACCATCAGTTTGTCATCCCCTGAGTACACCATTTTATCTCCGCAAAGTGATAGAACCAACGAGGATGGGTTGTTCCCCTACATCGAGAGCACGAAGAGGAGTAACATATTCATCATAGCCATGCTCTCCTTCATCAAAATATTTGTCTTAAATTAACTCTCGGCGTTAAATTAATTCTAGGCATACATCCACCCATGATCAAGATAAGTGTCGAGGGATCCTTGAGGGTATGTGAGTGTTATGGCATGAACTTGCCACATGTTCCCTCGGGTTGATCCCTATCTCCTGGACATCAACAACTTCTCTAGATGATCCCGAGAACACCCCATCTGGGGTCATTCAAGAGAATTATCAAAACCACAATAGTTTTGATTAATTGTTCATTGCAATAATACGACCTTCAATGTTGTTAGCAACAAAAGTACATACGTTATTTGTGGGATGTATTTCCCATTATTAGTCCCTGTCGGAAGCCCAAGGGTAGGGACTATAGCGATGAGTTCATCACTGACTTTCAATTAGTTGAAGGTTGACTTCCAAATTTTTGAAAAAATGCTAATGTTTAACTTAGAAACTTTATATACATAATTTTTTTAATAAAAATTTTATGAATTTGTCACCGTTTGATTGGCTGGGAAGTTTGAAGTCTTATTGCCGGCTTCGCTTCTTCCCAGGCCAATTCTTACTGCTTTCATAAATGCTTTCATTATAGTTTCATAAATGCCATAAATGCCATATATACACCGGAGCATTTTGAATTTGACAGCCCGATTACTTTTATTTTATAGATTTATCTATGCTTCCGTGTGTAGTCATTGCATATTTTGAAAATTATAGTTTCATAAATTCCATAAATGCCATATATGTAAATGCTTTCGCTGCAAATTTTGAAAGTTATGTAGTTGGTTGGGGAATCATATTCATATTAGAAAATGCAGCAGAGACATTGGTTTTGTCCGGAGGAGGCGATGGCGAAGAGATAGAGGTGGCCCTTGTAGAGCTCTGTAATTTATGTCAGGAAAGGAGCTCCTTCAGTCAAATAGTTGAAGACAAGAATTTGATCCCCAGAATATTAGCGTTAACATCCTTTCAATTGGAGTCAATTCAGCTCAAATCAATGGAATGCTTATGTTATCTTGCAAGGCAGGACAACAACAAGGTAAGGGATTTTCTTGTCTGTGCTAAAATTCTAGAACATGGTAAGGCTGGTCCTAGGAGTTAGCAATTGGTTACGGTTTTATATCGAAGCAAATCAGGTATACATAGGAGTAAGGCCCAACAAAAAATAGGAAACCTGCGCTTTCAAGCTTGTTTTGATTACTCATTTCCCATTGCCATGATTTTTTATTTTTTGTAATCTCTAAATAGTACTAATTAAAGGGTAATTGCTTTTTTCATTCATCAAATCATTGGAATGTATGGGTTTTCAAAATTTACAGATTAGATTGTTGGGTTTCTTGCAGCTCTGAATTTGGTCTCTTATAGCATATACATTATATTATGCAAAAGAGCAGATCACCCGGCCATCTCTGGTTCATATCAAATGGGGAACAACATCTTTAGCTAATAGGAAAGAGTGTCTTACCTATCGATATGCTCCTGGAATAGGATGGGAAATTTGCTTCTGTCCAGTGCCCAGATTGTCTAATATCAAGGATGCCTGCATGTCTTCTTCGATAAACATGATTATTATCTATCAAAGAAATTTTTTTACTATAAGTCTGTAACTCATGCAACTCCAAAGGTGTTTGTGAACCCTGGGTCCTGTCCTTATTATCTACCGCTTGTTACTGATGCATTTTTTCCTGTATAACACATAATGCATATGATTTTATCCTGTATAAGACATAATGCATATGATTTTTTTGTAATCTTAGATAACCTAAATTTATCTAAGCTTTTTCTTAGGATGATGCTATCAGGGATTTAAAGGATGACAACGGGGGCGATATTGTCATGTATTTAAACGATCTTGACAAATAATCATGTTGCGGGCCACCGTCTCCATAGTCCCCACAACTCTATCGCTACCTTCTCCACCGCCTATACAATAGGTTCAAGAGGGTTCAACAATATGATTTTATTCTTTTCAGATTATTCTCTGATTATTCAAGAGGAACAAAGCTATACTGGAGCAATTCTTTTCAGATTACTATTATTCAGGAGGAACAAAGCTATACACTGGAGCAATGCACATGTAAGTCATTTAATCTTATGTAACTGTTAGTCATTTAATCTATATAAAAAAATTGAATTTAGCTTAGTGAAATCTGTGTCTAACTTTACACTACATCAAAAAATTGAATTTAGTATAAATAGGAGCACAGACGGCATACCTTCCAGTTCACTAGATTTTTTGTTCACCAAGTACTTTGCTGTGGAATGATCTGTGAAGAAATTGAAGTGGTCGCTCAGTTCCTTTTCGCCTCCCATACCCGTGACATGGACGAAGAGGGAACAACTATGGAAGAGCTTCTTTATTGCACTAAGATATGCCCTCCCTTTCATCAGCGCATGGTCCCCTTCCTTCGTGGATTATGTACCCAGAGCAACCATCAGCTATGACCAAGCAGGGAGAAGGTTGGCCAAGGAAAGAAAACTGGAAGTGGGATCCCTCGTTGTTTCTTTGACTTCATGTAGCTGGTTGTGCTTGCTAGATAGTTGGTTGTTTTGGAACCCCTCCTTAAACCCGAGAGCTAGCTGTCTGTTCCCTAAGCCACCTTTCCTTGTTGGGGAACTGTGGCCTTGGAACTCAATATCGATTTGGAGAAGAATGAACCGGTAATGGGTTTTCTACAAAGCCTAGGAGGCATTGCTTACTTACGAGTCAGCCCATCCTTCCTTCCTTCCTACCTACCAGGATGCGAGGCAATCCTTTTGCGAACATTACAATTTTATGGCAATCTTGAACAAATTTTTCTTAACTAGTCTCGGATAGGAAAAGAAAATGCTCCGAGAACGGGATTTTCCAGTATTTGAAAGGGAAAATACGGGCAATTTCTAATTCTCGAGATGTTTTGGTCTCATTAGCCGCAACCATCAAACCGACTTCTTCTATATATGGCCCGGACGAAAGCGGCCTTGGACTGTGGAATGTCGTGGACAAGACCTTCTGTTCTGTCAAATGACCTACCTAGTGATGGAAATGAGACTCGATCCGGTCGAAGATTAATTATGCTTGCCTTACCCCGCTTGCGTACACTCCATGTGTCTGTTCCAATGGAGACTATTCTGTTCTGGTAATGAGCAACAAGTATTGCAGCACCAACATCAGTTATTCTTTGACAAGGGAGGGAGGGACGGAAGGGCTCGTTCTTCTTACGGAGCAACAAGACACAAGGAAGACGAAAAAACTAATAGACTGGAAAAGACCCGTGGATAATAAGGCTAACTGGCCCCAACTAGGGAATGGAATATTTTGAACCAGTCGGCAGTTAAGCGTGATATTGATTGTTATCTTTATTATGACTACTAAGGCGATGATATTCATGGCCATCCTCCACCACTGGTGCCTTTGAAATAACACGTAGCATTTAAGAAAAATGTCAAAAACTTGGCTTCCGGAAATATCAACGTGTTAGATTGCATATACACCAAGCTAACCCATCGCTGACACTACTGATAAGTGAGAAACGTGGACGACAT